>JAUMHQ010000076.1:13747221-13761544 GCA_032361165.1 Enteromius paludinosus
ACTACTGAGCCTCATTTTGACTTGTTTAAAGGACATTACATCAAAGTTGGATCAGCCTGTAGTGTGTTTTTCCACTTAAGTTTTGAGTGTGACTCTAAATCCAGACCTCCATGGGTTAATAAGTTAGATTTCTATTGATAATTTTTGTGTGCTTTTGTTGTCAGCACATTCAACTATGTAATGAACAAAGAATTTAATAAGAATATTTAATTCCTTCAGATCTAGGATGTGTTATTTTAGTGTTCCCTTTATTGAGCAGTGTGTATATATACCAGGGGTAGGCAACGTCGTTCCTTGAGTGCCACTGTCCTGCAGAGTTTACCTCCAACCCTAGGGCTGGGCGATACATTATGCGCATCTCGTCAATAAAGTCGGTTCTTTGATTAGCGGTAAATCTCCGTCACCTGTGTCCAAAAGGAACGCCAGCTTATAAACAAAGCCGTGGATCACTGAGAAGCTGCGCGTTGGGTTCGCGGGTGATTCAATGGCGCAGCTTCTCCGTGATCTACTGCTCTGTTTATAAGCTGGCGTTCCTTTTGAACACAGGTGACGGAGATTTAACGCTAATCAAAGAACCGGCTTTACTGACAAGATGCGCATAATATATCGTAGCTTGTTCAGGTGTGTTTGATTAGGGTTGGAGCTAAACTCTGCAGGACAGTGGCACTCCAGGGGCCTGTTCCATAAAACAAGTTTACCAAATAAGCCAGTCTTATGGCAGATAGTCTGACTTATTTCAATACAAATGAACTGCCAATAAGTCAGACTAACTGCCATAAGCCTGACTTGTTTTGTAAACTTGTTTTATGGAACAGGCCCCAGGACCGGCCCTTGAGCTTATAGTAAACAGATATCATTCGCTGGTGTGGAGGCAAATATAGTTATCATTATCGTTATCTTCATAGTTATCATGCTTGGTGTGAACGGAATAGAAACATTTCTATTCATCAAAGTTGAAAGGGAATTGAAGGATTAATAAAATCTCTCCTTTGTCTGACACACCTATTTCTGCTCTTGGAGTCTCTACTAATGAGTCGATGAGCTAAATCAGGTGTGTCTGATTAAGGAGACATGGAAGACATGCAGTGTTTGTGGGCCTCCAGGTACGTGGTTGGGAACCACTGTTTGAAAGAAACTGATTTAGTAGAAAGAGCAATTTATTTAAAATAATTTAATTAATAGCATTTTGCAACTGTACTGTCAATTCAATGCTTTCTTGCTGAATATTAATTTCAAAACACTTTTTTGAACGGTGGTGTACAATTATATTTATATCTACAGTTATATTTATATATATATATATATATATATGACAAAATCAAGAATATTCTTCAGCACTGAAAAGGTGGTTAAGGCCATGATTCACAATCCAGAATGACCAAAACATAAAATATAAATCTAAATGAGTGGAATCAAACAAAAGAGAATCTTAATAATGTTGGGGAACTAGATTAGCAAGTTAATATTGTCATAATGCAGAGTAAAGCAAGACAGAGGCAGAACTGCAGCAGAGACATTACCACTAAAGAGGTCTAGAGTTGGCGGGGCCGCGGACTCGGTTGTAGCGGATGTGGTTGTGGTAGTGGTGGTGGTGGCAGTAGCGGTGGGAGGAGAAGGGGTAGCTGAGGCCGCTGTTGGCGAGATGATCGGCTCTGCACTGGTAGGAGACGCTGCCGTAGCGACACTCTCTACCGGCTTCATGGCAAAGAGGTCCAGCTCTGGGGCAATGCTTGCACTCCCCTCAGATGGAGCCCAGGGGTCTTTATTGGGAAGGGTTGGAAGGTGAAAATGGAATGGGGAAGGTTTGTTAAATAACAAAAACTGCAAACAAAAAAGAAAAGCTCATAACTTCAGGAACACTGAAGTCACAGAAAGAGAGGATGGATTTTACCTTGAAAAGCACACTTTAAGACACCATTAAATTTAGTACTGCAACCACCATTAAAAACACTATAAATAAACATCCTAAAAAACAAACCCAATGTAGTTTTGCATTATTATACATACCTCCATGCTTTCTGTCTATAGAGAAACCATTAATAATAAAACAAGCAAATGCAGTCTGGGTGTGTTAGGTTGCAGATTCTAATGTGGAAGCAGAGCTATGTTAATGTTACAATAAAAGCACATGTAAAAGTAAATCTTTTCATGTTCTATGACACAGTAGCTGCATTATGTAAATACAACCACTAAGATTCTGCTCTTCAGACTTCATGAAAATAAAAGTTGGGGTTGTTAGAATGAATCACTGATACTGAAAATAAACACTGGAAGGGAAATTAACACATGTGTCCAGCTGAATTATTAGTAAAGTTAACATAGCAGAAAGTAAAGGCAAAAATCATTTTCTTGAAAATATTTTTTGTCCTGTTTTAAGGCAAAGCACCTAAACATCCTTAAAACTAAATTAACTGATAAGCAACTAGGATTACATCTTCAGAAAATATAACTTGAATTTTTCAAATCCGATCAAATTTGAGTTTTAAGCTTAAAAGCAAACGAAAAAATACATGCTACAAGGTAAGAAAAAAAGCCAAGATAGATTCTCTGAAAGTCCTATTGACAATGTTGCTTTTAATGCTTTAAGGATGTATGCATCTTTTGAATGCATGTAGAACAAGACAAAAAAAAAATGATATTTGCATTGTAAGGAGAGAAATTATCAGTGTCCGTGCCTAGGGAGCTCATGGACAAAATGATTTTGCTGAAACGTGTGGGCAAAAGCAGGGTTTAATAACTCAAGCAATGCGAACAAAATTGCATGCACTCTCTCTCACACACACATACGCAGATTGCTGACCATAGCGGTTGTTGGATTTCTTGTTTCTATTCAAGCACGCACCCACACACACACAAACCTTTCAAATCCATCCATAGATACACAGGCACACACAAATAAAAAGCATGTGGATCTTGTGTATGGATGAGCACCCACCAGATCCGGCACATGCATCGGCAGCAGCTGCTGGGGTCACACCCTCGCTTGGACCATCGCCTGGGGAAGGCGCAAAAGCATCTGGCCAGAACCAGACCAACAAAACCCAACAGAGAAAAAGAAACGGGGATGAAGAGGCGATAGAGAGAGAAAGATTTCAAGTGAACAGAAACACTCTATACGACCCAAACAGCGGTAAAATATACCAGTGTGGGCTGTATACAGTTGAATTCAGTGTGTCCAAACAAACACACACACACACACACACTGAGGGAAATGAGTCAGGCTGTGTGAAACATCCTGTCAGGACCAACAAGTGAGTAAAAGAAATAGTTTGGCTTTGACAGCATGGTTTCTGTTAGCTAAAGCCGAGGCCCAGTGATGAACATACAGTAGTGGCGTATAATATTACAAACCCCTTGGAGACCTGCATACCCAGGTATGAGTTAATTTATTTATTAGTTGAGAAGAAAACAAAACAGCTTGGGGTTGTTTAGCTGCTGGTTGATTTATTTAGAGGAATATTAAATCAACAGACTGTATAGTTTTGTACAAAATGAGCCAACATCCTATATGACACAGAATTATTTTGCATTCATAAGAAATGCATTCATTCTGCATAATAGTTTGACATTCAAGTGTGAAGGTTAAAAATTATAGATTTGAATGGAAAACAAATTGTGGATGATTTATTCAGGGATCTGTGTCTTTAAAGTTGTGTGAAATGATTTTTGTAGAGACATTAGCAGTTATTAGAGTGAACTAAAATTAAAAAGAAAAAGGAATATACGTTAAAATAAAATAAAATTAATAAAATTTAAGGGGGTCTGAATACTTTCCGTACCCACTGTATATACATATAATTTGTAAAATAAAATGTTTATTTTCAGCATTTCTCATTTTCATATAGTTTAACTAAAATCAAAATGTATATTAAAATGAGTCAAAACCGTATAAAATAAATAAAAACAATAATAAATCATAAAAATTAAATAAGAAGAAATCATATTAAATTAATTATAATAGTAACTCATTTGAAATAACATTTTAAAAATCTATTTAAAAATATAATTCCATACTCAGTGTTTAATTAATTGGTTTTCCACAAACAAAACATAAATGTTAGTTCCATATTTATCCTGCCAGACTGAAACTTGAACTGACCTGGGTTTACACATTTACAACAAGGCCTCAAATTTGAAACACTAGCCTGCCGTTGACCTTGTATAATCAAAGCTAAAATGCCTGCTGTAGGCAACGTAATTACTGAAAAACATCCATGCTAGCAAGCTAATTTCAAGTAAGCTAATCCTTAGCTTTATTAGTAGTTTGCTTCAGCTCAGCTGTATGGAAGGATTAATAATACGTCTGTTCTTTTCTCTTTTGACTTAAACCTTTCTGCTTTTACTGTTGTCAAACGCTTCTGGTAAATTAATAAATAATGGTCTACTGAATTAATTCGTTTTACCTACATGATAATGACTTCAGGCCACAAATTGGAGAAGTCATGAAAGAAAGCGTTAATGCATTAATTTAATTTACACAAACCAACCAAACTAACTGCTAAACAACCCATGACCTCCCATTCTTCACTGATAGTTAAGCCTGGAGATGACCTGACTGACCTCCGAACAGATCCATGTCTGAGATGGTGGCAGCGGGGGCAGGCACTGGCAGCGAGGCAGCGGTTGGGGCAGCGGCGGCGTCAGCTGCTGGTTCAGTAGCAGAGGCTGCGGCGGCAGAGTCAGCCTCAGAGAGGGGCGCTTCAGAGCTAGCGGCAGCAGCGGCAGGAGCAGCCAGAGAGTCTGCAACCCCACCACAGCCAAGCCACAACCAAACCACAGCATTCACAAAGACAGAGAAGGAGACAAGGAAGAGGTGTAGACAGAATGAAAGAAAGCTCAGAGGTTTTTTTTTGGGCAGAACCTTGATGTATCTGCAACCTGATAATCATTTTTACTCACCCTCACCAAGCAGATCTGAAACAAAGCCAAAAAAACAGCAGTGAGTAAGAAAAGAAGAGCATGTTAGACATTTGATCTGTTCCTGGATCAGCTGATTTCTACAGTACTTGGAATTTATTTCCTAAAGAAGCTGCAACTGGGACTTGACAAGCTTGGGCAGAAAAGCAGAGAGGAGGAACATTTCCCATTAGTCTGTCATTATAACTCATTAGAGTGCCCACTCAATATATATTCCCCTAATTGGCCTAATTTGGGTAGAAAATGCTTTCTGCATTTAAGCTCAATGGATAAACTAGAATATAATGGTGATATGAATCATAAACACATGGATAACAATCTAAACCAACAGCTTTTTAGTATCTATAGCAATAAATGCTGGGATTTTTTAAAACACTTTTAACCTGAAATGTGATCACTTGACCTGATCAGATAAAATTATATTAAAGAATTTAATAAAATAACCCAACAACACTCAATAACCCAACAACACAGAACATACTGTACTAAATGACAGCAGCTCACCTCCCCATGATGCTGTGGGAGCTGCTGAAGCACCTGCAGTTGGAGCCAACAGATCAAAATCCACTAGATCATTAAAGCCGCTGCTGTAGAGAGAAAAAGACAAGAGAATGTGATGCATCAAATATTTCAAGGATTTGTTTTATGTACGATGAGATATTTCTATAATTTTCTTTATTCGTACTTGATGGTGGTTGTAACTGGTGCTGCTTTTGCAGGCTCTGCTGCGGTGGTCTCAGTAAAGGCTACTGCTGCAGCGGTGGGCTCTGCGCTTTTTGCAGGGGTCCCAACAGGTGTTCCATTATTTGTTGGAGACCCCTTCTATATGTGTCATATTGGGTTTGCCATGTATTAAATGTAATACACAATAACACATATAATATTTTATATTGCTGTAGAATATTATGCAGAATAACATAAGCTACTATTTAAAGGTTGGAGGTCAGTAAGATTATTATGTGAATTTTTTTTTTGTTAGCAGGGATGCATTAAAGCTTCCAAAAGTGACAGTAAAGACGTTATATTATAAGATACTTCTTCTTCAAATAAATGTAAATCCTAAAAGAACCTCATGGTTTCACAAAAAAATATTAATCAGCAATAAATGAGCATGTTAAATTGATATCTGTAATGAATCTAATATAGTAATGATTAAGTACATTTTAAAGTATATTAAAATATCTTATTTGTACTTTAAAGACTTTAAAAAAATCTTACCAACCCCAAATTTCTGATCTATAGTGTTATACTGCATAATTACATTTAAAAAATTTAGTTTTATTCAGTACTCACCTTAGTTGGTGACCTAGTGAAAGAAAAATAAAAAATTAAGATTAAAAAAATCATAATTAATGAGACGAAGAATAATTTTTAAACAGCAGGCAGGTCAACAAGGCATTATTAATAAAAATAAAATATATTATTCCTCTCTAAACAATTCCAAAATATCCCCCTCCTCCAGACATGCAATGGGGAACATGGAGTACTCAGATATGCAATAGAAATATGCACATGACACTGAAGAAAATCGATCAATTCAAACCAGAGAAATTGATCAATTCTGAGCTGGCACTGTTAGTATGTTAAGTTCAGTCTGGTTCAGCTTGTACACAGTGAACTTAATCATAAAGCTAGACCAAAAAATTATTAATTCTATAGAGAGAGGGAACTTCAGGATTTTAAAATGGTGAAACGTAAAATTGAAGTTCAACCATCAGTCTATAGAACTTTGAACACCACAATGACAACAACATCACCATTACAGTATGAAAATATAATCATGTCTACATACAAGTTAATTCTGTAGAAATACTTACTCATCACTGTTAACACAAGGAAAGGAGGAATAGTATTACTTTTTGTAATAAAAATAATAAAGGCTGTTTGTTGAGATAAAGCAGAGACTCATTTGTTTTAGTACTTCGTGTTATTCAATGGAATTAAAGCACTTACACTTTCTTCCCCTCAAGCGTGTTTAGATGCGTCTCCAGAGATTCCAGAAGACTCTCAGGGGCCTACAAAGCCACAAAACAATGCATTGTTAAAAGTGACCTACCACTAAGGACAGAATGTTTCAGACGGCAAAACAAAAAAAAGACAAAGTCTAACAATACATGAAGAGAAGTAGAGGACAAAATGTACTAGAAAATCACTTTTTAAGTAAGACAATAACTATACACAAGCAATAGACATATAGGGCCGGTTTCCCGGATAGGAATTAGATTTAGCCAGGACTAGACCTTTGCTAATTTAAGACATTTAAGAATTTTTTGAAACATGCCTTACAAAAATGCATTATCTGTGAGCTTTTTAAGACCAAACAATGGCAATGATGTATTTTAAGATATCTCAGTGCAAGCCATTTCCAGTTTAGACAGCTCTTAACATTTGTTTTAATCTAGGACTAGTCTTAAACCCTGTTCGGGAAACTGCCCCATAGTCTTTTTTAGGTAAGGTTTGGATGCAGAGAACAATGCTTTAGTTCACAGCCCCAGTGGGCCCCACAATGCACTGCAGCATGCTCACTCATGCATTCAGGCACAACAGAAAGATTCAGAGCACATTATTTGTTAGACATGCCACATAATCGCAGGTGGGTGTATCTCATGGGTAAAAATGTCATGCAGTTACAGCTAAACGATTCACATAAATTAAAATAATATATAAAAACCGGACTGCTTTTTGTGGTTAAGTCATGAATAGCAGCTAAAGAAAAGCCTCAGATGTAATCCGTAATCCACAGAGCATTTATTGATTGTTTAGGTCTAGTCAAAATACACAAATCTAACATGCATGATATGATATCTGATGCCTCAAACCTTTACGATTCTGTAAATAAAAAACAGTTTGATCAGGTCTGTAATAATTTAATTATTGATATCATAACCTATCAAGTACAGATAGAGTGGAGTGCCTTGTCGAATTTCATGACCTTGCTATGCAGGATTTTGCTGAGTTTGACATGTGTTCCTGGGTCAACATATTTTGGTGACCCTCGAAAAACATTGTAATCCAAAAAATTAGTTTTAGCCATATCCCTTAACCTAAACCTAACCCTACCCCATGAGTAATGCCTGAAATCATATTTAATGATAGATGACTGACACTGATGTACAAGCACCAAACAATGATTGTAAGCCTAAACTTCACGAAAACTATTAACTGGTTGTTCAAATCTGATTGGCTTGTTGACCCCGGGACATGTCGAACTCAACAAAATCAGGTTCTGCTATGTCGGCACAGCAGTTATCGTAAAAACGGAACACATTCTAGAAAACAAAGTAATTTTGACAACAATAGAATAAGTCCAGAATGTTAAAACAATTTTGTGTAAGGTGGAGTGTTTGACCAATCAGAATATTCCAATGTATGATTAATATATGACCTATTGCTGTTCATCAAAATAATGTATGATATTTCATGCCGTAATACCAGCAGTGGCAGCTAAACCAATCCTTCAGGGCGCCACTCTCAAACAATTATACTGGCGCATACAGATTAGCCATTTGAGAAGCGCCTCCGAGGACTGAAGATTGAGCTGAAGCGATGGTCAAAAACACTAGTCCTCTAACCTCAGGCATACCTTTAATAGCACTCACCCTCATCTCTCATACACACACAGTTGCACACCGTCATTTACAAAGGTATAATGAAGATAATTTGCATATAATTAATTACCCTGTGCTCTGATAACAGTGATCTTGTGCGTTAAACACAAATGTGTGCAGTTAAGAATCCATTAAAACTCTAGTGCTGCGTCTCTTCAGCTCTTGTAAGAGTTTTTTTGTTGTGACACAAATAACTGAATAATGCATAAGTGTTAAAAACAGTTCTTTTGATTACTAACTGCAGTGGGAGTGGGACACTTTTCTTAAACTCATATACCGTCACGCCAATAGAGCTAAAAACAAATAGTCTACAAATTAAAATTCTGTTCGGTTATGTAGATTGTGATTGCACGCACAACTGATCAAGTAAGAGGCTATGATCCATCAGACCTAGCAAAATGAAGATGTCAAAGGATTCCCTTTCAATAGGGGCTAAGGGGAATATCTGTAAAGTTTCTTGAGCAACACGGCTGTGCATCCCAGGCCAAAACTCTGCCAAATGCAGAACCCAGGCAGTCATGCACGTCTCCCTCGAGCATGTCCGAAAACTCCGTCGTAGATCCAGATATCTGGAGGCAACAATCCTGCCCTAACATCACGCTTAGCATGCTTTCAGAGCAAGCCTCCCCCATTTCTGCCAGCATGAAAACCGTCCTAATCTCATAACAGAGCTTCCACAATCATAAAACCACTATTTTTATAGAGTCTGAATAGCTTCAATAGCAGTGTTGCTATTTTCCATGAATAGGGTGCAAAACAGGAAACTGAAACTATAAAAATAACTAGTAAGGTGGTTATAGATTAGCTAAAAACAATTTTGAATATATTTAAAATGTGTATTTCCTATTAGTTGTAAAATAATGTTTGCTACTTTTAGGTTACCACAATGAAAGCTTGACAGAGGTCAACACATCTGTATTTGTAAAAAATAAATAAATGAATAAATAAATAAAACGTCCATAAAAAAATAAAAATAAAACTACATACATATATATATATATTTTTTTTTCAGACGTTTTATTTATTTATTCATTTATTTAAAAAAAATTATATATATATATATATTTTTTTTATGCTGCTGTAAGAAAAACTTCAAAACATGGGAGTCACATTTAATAAATATTTTAAAAAAAGGGAAACAACTATAAAATTAAAAAGAAATTAAAAGATCATGCTTTATGACAGGGTTCAAATATTATTTAACGCAGATAAATTTAACATATTTAGTAATTTGGTGAAAATAACATGTTATGTTTATGCACAAAAAGCCAAAATGACCACTTTCATAATAGCTCATATAATAAAAATGTAATGGTTAAAAATTCATGAAAGTGTGTTTTTTTTTCATGTTTTGCACATCTAAAATGGAGCCACCACTCTTAAATGTCACTTAGTTTAAAAATCCATTACAGAGAAATTTACTTAAATTTCCCAAACTGTTAAATCGTTTCAATGCAAATAGTTTTATTTGACATATTACAGTGGTCTTAATGATTGTGGAAACTCTATTCTTGGCGACTCTTCAGCACTACTGAGAAGCAAAGCTGTGACTGCAGCTTGAGTTCTCGTCTCAGACAGCAAGCATTGCTGCTACTCCAATCATGATCCTTCAGTTGCATCCAAGTTCACTCAAAAATGAGATTTTGTGTGCAGTTTATTTGATGAGCGCTAATGAGGATTGACTTTTGCTCTCTCCTGAGCTGCAGGAATCTCCAAAGTGGAAAGCTCCACACGCTACTCACACTCTCAGCCTGTGTGATCAATCTGCACCGCTGAAATAAGAAGACAGGTACAGAATCTGTCAATCAGCCTGAGGGGACGGGACAGAATGGATCCATGGAACACGTCCCATCTGACAAATGCCCCATCATGAGAGATAAATGACCTTGTATATGTAGCACATGGATGTCTGTGACTGGCCCAATGGCAGGGAGTGGTAACAACCTCTCAATTTTGGTAAAACAGCTGGGATTAGAGGGCTACCACACATGCAACACATATTAAAACCACACCACAACACAGACATGCACTGTTAGTACTGACGTGGAGTGTTGGAATCATGATGAATGGAATGGAAATGCGGAAAATGCTGTTTAAAAAGAGCCTTACCTGCGTAAGTTCAGGAATATCGTTTTTGTCAATTCCCACTTGCTGTTAAAAGACAAAATAAGTATATGAGATAACCTTCCAAACACAAATGCAATTGACGCAAACATATAAAACATAAAAATGTATCTTTGGTTTGTTTTTTCTCGCTTGTTGTTATTTGTATTGTTACTGTTTTTATTAATTTTACATTTTTTATTTTTTAAATGTCTAAAGTCTACAAAAACGAAAACATAACACACATTGTTTACCTCCGCAATTTTGAGGAACTCTGAGACTCTGGTCATTCGTGTCAAGAACCTTTTATAGATTTCCAATGCATCTTTGCATTGTCCTTTCTTCATCTGGAAAAATTTCTCTAAAAATAAACAAGGAAATCTTATAGTTGTGACAAATCTTGCAGATGTCAAACCACCTTTTTTGAAATCTCTCAACTTTTCGAGACTTGCCTAAGAGATTAATGATGCCATCATTGTAGCAGGCGTACAATTTGATCAGATCCTTGAAAAGCAACAGGAAGGCAGCGTTGATCACCCCGTTGACAAGATCTTTTGGATGAACCTGAAACAACAAAGCAGGAGAATGAGAGGCAAGTCAAGGAAACAAATGTTTCGATGAGCTCTAAATATATTCATTCACCAGCTGTCAAATTTAACTAACTACCTAACAGTACAAAAGCTTCACTGAACATAAAATGCGAATTCTAAAAAACATCATTTAAATCCCAGTATGTGACAGATTTGTATCTTGCAAGAGTGTCTCACTACTAGTCATGATGTTGGTCAAGTTTGAACCACGTATAAAAGCATCAGGTGTTAATAGAGCATTTATTAGTAACAAGAAGCAGACTCACATCAAACTCCAGCAGAGCATCGATCTGACTCTGCAGCGTGGGCATGCCTTTCAAGAGCTTGTCTGTGGACATTGTTCTCATCACACCATCAGCACTGAGGTAGACACACAATTACATGACGTTAATTTCAAATAACAAGTGAACATAATCCAAAGAAGAATAACAATTCTTGGGTTTTTATCTAACATTATGTTGCAATTATGTTATATTAACGCATGCAGAAAGCTGAAATAAAATGCTTTTGAGAATTTCAAATCTCATAATAAATACCTTTAAACCTTAATTTGTTATGCTGTAGGACCATTTATAGTAAGCTATATATATGGCTCATGCTGTTTACGTTTTGATCTAAACTTAAAAAACGATGTTTACATATGTGATCAGTGTTGGGTGTAACGCGTTGCAAAGTAACTAACTAAGTACTTACTGAAAAAGTAAAGTAAGGGATTACTTCAAATTTTTAGGTAATTTAATTACAATTACTTAGAAAGTACTTTCTTTACATATAGTAAATAATTTCAGTAGTTCTAAAATACAATATTGATGATGTAACTAGTAATTATAATGAATTCCTTTTTAAAAGTAACGTACCCAACACTGTATGTGATACCCTCCAAAATGGCACCAGTGTGACATTGAGAAGACTAATTGTTGAATTAAAGTTGTTATTTTTGACGTATTCTTGTACATTCGTAAATTAAGGTTAAACAAATGATGTCACATTGACTGTTTTAACTTTGTCCTTACTGCAAGGACCCTTGCTGTCTATGGAGGGTCAGAGAGCTCTCAGAATTCATCAAAAATATCAAAATTTGTCTTCTGCAGATGAACAAATTTCTTCCAGGTTTGGGTACACTATCACTTTAAGGCCTATTAACACCCGAATGATAACTATAAAAATATTGAGAACTAATGAGAACTGTAACGACTATTTTAGTGTCCATACCAATGCATGATCATGTTCTGTTTATTATAAGCACATGATGCAGTTCTGTCACACGCCACTTTAAATAACTCAAGCTCTTTAAAGCAGAATGGATTAAGATTGACTGCCAATATTTTTATCCTTATCATCATATTCTCAAAGTAATTCCAACAAGTCGACATCTCTATACTTTGCAATTATCATTACAGTAGAGTGTGGACTCTGTCACTCTACTTTTCTGATTGAGCTGTTAACCATGAACTGTCATGTTCAGCCAATTTATGAGTTGTAGCTTCTTCATAGTGTCTGCAATGAGACCTTGGTCACAAACAAACAGTAGGCAGCCTGTGAGTAATGGCCCATTTTACTTAACAACGGTATTGCACACAGTATTACCAAGGGAGCAGGAAACTTGGTGAATATAACTGCTTTTCTACAGTAGCAACACAAGGCTCTTTTCAGGGACTAGAGGTTGCCCTTGATTTCCCAGCATCCCACTCAAATCGGTTATTACTCAGGAGCATTCCAATGCACTAAGCACAGTTGTTAACTCATGGTACAGCCGTGTAGCAGAGGACTCATTTACCCTTTCTTCACTCGGCCAAAGTCAAAAGCCATCTGTCTGTAGGCAAACGCCTTCTCGTTCAGATACCTGCTGTATCGTCTGATAAACGTTGACATATCGTAACCTGAAATTACAACAGGCAAATTCAAATGACGACCAAGTTGACAAAAGAAGAATTCTCTGCTAATTAACTAATTAACTGTGCATTTAATTATAGCTTGCATAACTTTGAATAGTGATTTTATGTCAAACAAGAAGATTAAACTAAATTCAATGCATGCAATCATACTTACCAGAAGAGCCAGTTTTGTCCAAAAAATTACTAAGATTGAATAAGGTGTTCCTGGAGGCCAGGTACTGGATGAACCTCTGTAGAAAAAGATTTTCATGTGCATTAATTATTATAATTTGGAATAAAGAATATCTACAAACCCAATAGCACATCTAATGACTAATCACTCAGAACTCAAATTAAAGCTCTGAGTGGGAGTGAAAGCAAATATGGAAATAATAGCAGACGTTTTTATCAAGAAAAACCAGAACACTTACTGAATACAAGCAATCGATATAGCCTGAATTTAGCAAAACAGATTTATGCAGCTTAACACGTTTAATTAAAAAAAAAAAACTTCTTTACAGAAACCATTAATTAAAAATACTTGGTCAGAACATGCAGTACAATATAAAGCACTTAACTGAAGCATACATTTGTATTTCTCTCGTTTTCCAGTAAAAATCTTTAAAACATGATAAATTTACTTGAATAAGATGAAATATTTTTCAGTGAATATAGGTTGATTTTATTTCCTAGCCAATTTCTTAATTTATATAAATAATATTAAAATATATATATATATTTTTTTTGGGTTTTAACCCATGAATGAGCTTTTCAAAGTGTTTTTTTGCAAACCTATCCCAACATTACATCATGTTTGTGTGCTGTGCCTTTTCAGTTCTGCCTTTCAGAGTTTAACTGATGTGTCAGCTGATCAATACAGAGGCTTGTGGGGAGATGTAGCTATGTATAATGTACCTAACACATTTAATCATCTAGGTCAGACTACTAACCATTTCAAATATCCATATGTCAGGGTAAATACGTCCCTTGTGTATGTGACCTGTAGAGGCACATAGCCTGATGTTATTCAACACATATCACACATATCCACGATTTAAACATTAGGGGGAAGATTATCAAGCAGCACTTCTGTCCCCTCAGACAAAGCAGTCTGGCAGGTCACATTCATAATTGAATAGCTCTCCTTAATCAGAATATTGGAAAACTCATCTACTACTGTATATATATTATTATGACATTTTCATTCCATGTTCAGCAGAAGGGAAGGCAA
>JAUMHQ010000076.1:13765851-13788848 GCA_032361165.1 Enteromius paludinosus
TCATCTGAGACAGCTCAAACATGCAATTTAGTCTGGGACTAGCTTAAGCCTTGTCTGTGAAACTGGGGGTAAAAGTTCAGAAATGTAGCATTTTTTTTTTTTTTTTTAAATGAGTAGAATATACAATATTGTTCAAAGGTTTGGGGTCAGTGTGAATTTGTTTTTTGAGTGAAAATGTTTTATTCAGCAGTTATGCACTAAATATACCCCATGTGACAATAAACAATTTTGAACTTCTAGCCATGAAAGAATCCTGAGAAATAAGTGTCACGGTTTCCACAAAAATATTACACAGCACAACTGTCTTTAAAATGGATAATTAAAAAAAAAGCTTTGCTGTAACTAGAATAAATTACATTACAAAATATATTAAAACAGAAAACATCTATTTTAAACAACAGTAATATTTTACTATATTAGTTTGGCTCAAATATATAGAGCCTTGAACAGAACAGAAGACTTAAAAGAATAATACAGGATAATACATTTGAAAGTAGTACATTCTAGCTTAAAAATCTTTTCTTTTACCTGTCATAATACTCTGAGCCCTCCTCCAGACCAGGCAGTACACCGGTCAGAAGTCCCTGCAGGCCTGGTTTAAGAGTCTTTCCCAAGGGCAGGTAGTAGGTCTCATACAACCCAAGTAATACTGGCTTCACAGACATAGCAGCATTGGATAGTAAAGGGAAGAGGCCAGAACTGAGGAGGAGGGTGAAAAGGAATATATTAGGCACTAAAAGTCACTCTAGCAGAAAAATCAATCTTGGAAAATCACTACCTATAAAGGAAAAGATCCTTTGCCAGGCGCTTTGGTCCAATGATCTTGAAGATGATTTCGTAGGTCTCCAGTGCCTTGCGGTGAACCCCGCTGGGCAGCGCCGGGTGGAGGCATTGAGCCAGACGCTTTCCAATAGTCAGTTTCTTAGGCACAACTTGATACTTACCATTGTTTTGCAAGACCTGTCCACAAAATACAGAAAAATAAGATCAGTAAAACAATTTTTGGGGAAGTTTATATATGTGCTCAAACAGGTGTAGAAAAAGACCTTGTTGAGCTTCCCCAGCGCTGAGATCAGATCGGCCCATTCGCTGGAGTACTCAAAGTTTTTAAGGGCCTTATCTACCGCTGCCACATAGTTTCTGTATTTCGAGTCACCGAGGAGTTCCAACTCCTCTGCGTTCATCGTCCTACACAGTGGGACTAAAAGCCAATTCCGAGGTCATGTACAAACATCACACCTTCAGTGTAAAGGAACAGAGAAAAAAATAGCACAAAGGTTAAAATCAATCAAAAGGAGTGTACTCGAGCAACACTCAACATAGATCACATGCTTGATGATATAAAAGAAGAGGTGTGAGCGCCAAGATTCCAGCATACTCAAGATTAAAAGACATTGTCATCACTTACTAGTGTTGTTTCAAACCTGTAAGTCTCAAAAGCAGCTATTTTGAATAATGATTATCAATGACTTCGGTAGGATTTTGTCAATACTATGGAAGCCAGGGGTTACCATCTTCCTTTATCTTTCTTTTTTGCGCAACAGAAGAAATCCATACAGGTTTGGAACAACTTGAGTCAGAATTTCCCTTTTAAGGTGAGCTATCCTTTTAAGCTTCACTGTGTGGAATATTTTCACACTCAACCAAATGTAGCGGCCCTTTAGTAGAGCTCACTGTCAGTGGTGGAGACGCTGTGAGAGGTTGTTGAATTATTAACAGGTGTGACTCAGTGGCAGGTGAGCCACTTAAAGCTATAAAAGGGCAAACAATAACAATAAAGCACTGCCCCCCCCCCCCCAAAAAAAATCAGTGCATACATATTTTACCGCACTGTAATCTGCAGTTGTTATTTCCGGTTATTCTTTTCAAAAAACTACAATATAAATGAAAACAATGCATTAAAACGACAGTTCATCTCAAAAACATCACTTTCTCACCCTATATTGTTCCAAACAATAGGAATAGCAATCTCACTCATCATTCACTGACATTTTCTACATAATAAAAATCAATGGTGACCGATGCTGTCGTTCTGCTCACGATTCTCCTTTTGTGTTCCACTGAAGAAAAGTCATACAGGTTTGCAAAACATGAGGGTGACAGAATTAGTATTTGAGGTGAACTGTCCCTTTAAGATCCATAACAGCCCACAGGTATATAGTCAAAACCAAAACAAGATCGTAAACATATCAATCCGGAATCTTTTGAAAACCTCCACATTTTTTTCAACTGAATTAAACTAAATTCAGAAATCCAACAAATTGTACATGGACTCGCTGCATTTGGTAGGCTGCTTGTCAATTCCTATGATCAGCTGATAAGGAACAAGGGACCATTGTGATGAGAAGGCCCCTGTGAGGTCCTACTAAACAATTTCCCAGTGTGACAATGACGAATGAGTGATTCATGGTAAACATATCTTCAAATCTTTCCACTCGGTACGATATCACCCACACGCGGACAGAATAACCAACCAAACACGATCAAGTGTCATGAACACACGCTAACTGCTAAGCTACTAACTTATAGGCTCGCTATAGAGTAACGTTAGCGGATCCACTTCAGTGGGGTTGCTGCTGCTTACCGTTCAGTCGGACGGCGATTTTTTTTTAGCAGGTCTCAGCTGTGAGGGGATGGCTGTTTTTGTTAATCGTGTGGGAAGATGGATGTATGGATGGATAGATGGGTGTATGGTTGAATGGATAGGTTGTGAACGATGTACGCTCAGATGCGACGTCGGTGGTGTGTATACTGACAGCAAGAAACGCTTTCCCGGATGCCTCTGGCGAGATCACATGTCTACTTTTAGTAAAGCCATTTGTTATACAGCAGCGTTAATGTTGACATCAGTCCAGGTAGCGTTGACATTCTGCGGATGAAACCATTTTTTAGTAAAGCCTATGACAGGTGAAACGCTTCGTTCTACGCATGCGCCAGGAGTTCCTGGTTAAACAAAAAAATACGTCACTCTTTCATAATAAAAGTTCCCGTCTTGCGCTGGAGTCGCTTTGTGCGCAAACCCCGGAAATATATATTTTTTTACTGTCGATTTTTAAATTTGAGTTAAATAAGACCTGTAGTTAACCTCACTGAAAGAGTTTCGCTTTTTGTTCTACAATATTAACCTATACACATCCATACAGCCATTTTAAAATACACCGTGTTAATTAATCGTGGACTACAAACTAAAGAGTTTGTAATACCTACTGCTAACGTTACTGTTAACTAAAAAAACCTCACTATTCAGTCTGTATTATGTGGTTTGAATTCAATGTAAAATATTAAAAAGGTTTCTTGTTATGTCTGCGTCACCGAAACCAGTAATGTAGCAATACTGCCAGCTGATGGTGCTGCTGAATAAAACAGAAACCACTGCATTCGACGTTGCGCACTTTCATTTCCAAAGCGACCTTAAGCGAATCATCAAAATACGTTATTTGCCCGACATTTGCTTAAATAGCCACAGCTAAGGATGAATTGAACTTGCTGTAGCGATTACTTCGTATTGCACCCGGGTTAATTATAATTATGTATTCTTTACAGCAGTTATAACTTTATTTAGACCTTTTGTTCTGCTGCAGTCAGAGTAAATCAATTACTGCAGGCTAACCACAGACTGTAAACAACTGGTATCACTGGTATATGTCATTTAAAATAGGTAAGTTGACACTAGTGTAAGACGTTCATGACACAAACGAGCTTCCCTGTATCCAGAATTTTGTTTGTAATAAACTTGGCTTCAAACGAGAAAGGTTTTTCCAATCATGCCATCTTAAGCAGAGATCTCTTATTCATGTTTCCGGCCAAATACCAACCATTCATTTCCTGCCTTTCATATGGTGCAATTTTTTTTCCATCTCTTAATTTCGGGTTTAACTTTTTTCACAAGTCATCTGCCTTTATTGTTGTTATTTTGTAATGATGAAATATGTTTAAATAGTCCCTAAGCATATTAAAATCTTTCCAAAAACATGTTCTACAATTCTTAAAAATTGTTGCGTTAATGGCATTTCAACCACTGTTATAAAACATATCCAATGGGTGTTCTCGTCCAGATAGATCATCAGTTTCAAGGGCCACACAGTAATGGTTTCAAAACTCTGGGCCAAAGTCCAATACAGTGTCAAGTTGTTCTACGTGCCCTGCTGCTCGAAATGGCAGTAGTAGCATTTAAGATTATTGGCAAAAACAACTATTTGTACATCATTACTCCTCAGCTATCGCCCATGTGTATTTGCAACCCTTTAATATGGTAATAAAGACTAACCTCCATCCATTTCCAAATGTTAAGCTCTTACAGATTAAAAACAGCACACACAAAGACAATAATAGGGGGAAGGGAAGGAATTTTATTCTTTTTTTTTTTTTAGACAACCAAATTAAACAGTCTTTGAGTACAATTTAAGTTCAATTCTTTCCAAAAGGGCTTTCAGTTTCCATTTTAAGTGACATTTTAAAGGTTGGGATAAATTCATAGCCAATTGTTCAAGATAACCAAATTTAGGAAAAGGACTTTTACACATTCCATTAAAATAATTGACTTGTTACATTTAAAAAAAAAAAGGTTAAAATTTCATCTGGCATTCTGGGAGGTAAAATACAGCATTGCTGGCTTCAAACATTGGCCTGCAGAGGAAAGACCAATGACTCAGGGCAAATGCAACACTGCTTTATGGAAAAATAATGTGGGTTTTATAATTCCAAAAAAAAAAAAAAAAAAAAAAATCTATTTGCATAGGCAACTCAAAATCAAAATGTATAAAAGTCCCTTTCGATTTCAAAATGTGTTTTTTTTTTTGTTTCTTTCTTTTTTTTACTTGCACTTAAAGCTCGCTCTGCCCCTACATGGTGCATTATACAAAATAAAAATATTGTGTGCAAGATCACTGGCAACAAATCACACAGTGCAGGGGTTTTGAAGCACTATATGCAAAATTTTCTCTTTTTTTTAAACAAAATATTCTTCAGCATTTTTAAAACAAGCCACGTCCTCAGCGTGACTTTTACATTCAGTGTTATTACTAAAAATACTTTATCTGCAGGTTTCAAACAATCCTGCACAAATGTACAATATGCTACAACATTTTATACATTTCATTATTTACATGGCTCTATTACACATATCAAAACTCATCAGCTTTGTTTTGTCACCTTTAAGATAGCTATTAACATCACGTTCTGCAAGAGAGGTAGTTTCCACCACACTCATTACTAAGTGGGAAGGGGTGCTTCATCACATATCCTCGGTTGAAAGAGCAACATTGTCTGAAACGTTTGAACAAAAATGAACAGCAGTGCAAGAACAACAAAAAGTGAGAAAGGGCAGTATGTGTGTATAATGTCGGCTGCCTGCCTCCTTATAAAACAAACAATGTAAACATGTCCTCGCTGGACTTGCGCCCTATATCTCAGTTCCCCCGTGCCATAATACACACATTTAATAACATAATGCTTGTATCGAATCAACCACAGAGCAAACAAGGCTATGAGACAAGACCACAGAAAACGTTCCTCCCACGTTCTCACATCATAACCCTCCTCTGCATATTTGCTCTGTGATCATTTCAAAAGTACAGCAGAGTAAAAAGGGAAAGAAAAATGTTTTTTTTCTAAAAATAAATGAATTCCAAAAATGATTTGTCAACCAAAACCTTGATATACGCTAATAATGCCTTACCCGATGATTTATGGCACTTGTAACCAGATCTGGTCAAACGAGGGGAGGTTCCAACAGAAAATTGCTGATTTCTTAGCTTTGGTAAACATTAAAAATCACACACTTTTACTTTTACACATTTTCTAAGCTATAACACAAGGGATGCAAAAAGAAAGTTTAACGCTGCAATAGAGCTTATGAACCTTAGAGAATTTCAACACCTATAGTGCAATGCGCACAGCGCTATTAAAAAAAGAACAAAAAAAACAAAACAAGTACAGGTGTTGAAAGCACAAGGTCCGCTGTGCCACCTCATTAGGTTTGAGGTTAGTCAAATGACCTATGTTCACTTAAGCTTGTTCCCCTTCGTATTCTGTTTGCTTGGATCTCCCTGCAGAACGAAGTCGAGTGGCTTTTACTTCCCAAAAAGCAAAATAAAAATAGATACCTGGAAATGCAGTATGCACTATAACGCTACACATGCTGCTGTGCTTAGCACCAAGAGGTATCTGACGCTCCCTGCATGATTAAAACTCAAGCAGAGTATGCGGCAAACCTCAGCAAGCGAAAAACAACGCAAAGGAAATGGTGTGGATTTCGTCTACTCCTAGGCCTAGTTGAGAAGAAAAAACACACTGTCACAAACAGCCATCAAAAACAGAACAAAACAAAACAGGTGCATAACAGAGCAATGAGTTATTAAGGAGGACATCCAGTTCATCATTTGTCATGGCATAAGGCTCCACTAAAACTTCTCGACCGCCCCCTTAAGGCTTCAGCAACGCAATAACCATTGGAGCGGTTTGCTTGTGTTTTTTTTTAAAAGTTGGGTGGTGAACATTAGTAGAAACATCTGCCTGCCGAATGATCATCACCTTATTAAGATGCAAATCTAAAAATAGCTGTAAAATATATTGCGTAGCTGGAGCGTTCAAGAGGAGGGCGAGATGCAGAAGCGGAGCCTTCGTTCATATATTGGCTTAAGAGAGCAGCAGTGAGTGACCCTCTAGGCCTGAACCTTCAGGAGGCTCTTTAACTGAAAGGTCATCATCTCACGATGATCGCATACGCCCATGGGAAGAGACACCCAGTGGCTCGGGGGCTTGGGTAGCACACTTGGGGATGGGGGCTCACTAAACTTGGCTCCAGCATAGTTCTGACCACACTGAGCTGACAAAAGTTTGTTCAGATGGGACACCGTACCCTCCCAATTCTGATCATAAGGTGTGGCAAAACGCACTGAGGCATTTTTCTTGTCTACAGACACGGCCTGCCACGCCTCAGGAGACCACGAATAGCTGGTGCCCTTCTCACCCCTGCGATGGCTGTGGTGATGGGGCACCCCTAAGGCTCCTGAGGCGGCGGAATGCACCACTCCATTCTGGTCTCGACTTCTCTGCTTGCCCCTGCTAATTGGGTGGCTCTTCTTGGGTGCCGGGCGATCTGGAATGTTGTATCTCTCACCACCTCCCATACTGCTTTGATTGAATGTCACCTATCAAAAGACAAAAAAAATTGTCATTGTTTAATGAAAGAGAAATAAGTACATATTTGAATTATATGCGGTTAAATGGAGCAAACTAATTTAAAACAGGCTTAAAATAATAATTAAGCTTCCCGTGTTGCAGGCTAACAATAACAAAGGGCTACGTGCAGCCCGAGACAGCCAGCCCAGTCCCGCCCATCCCCCACTCGCTTCCTCTGCTTACCTCTCTGTTGTAGAAAAGTTGAGTGCGTGGTTCTCTTCACTTTTTAATTTCTCTTCACCAATCGGGCTCCAGGTCCTCGAAGTAGTTGATCTACTTCTCGCTGCACATCTATGTCCAGCAAGATCTGAAGTTTTCATGTGCCAATGAGCGTTGTTTTGTCGTGTAACCGAGCTGAACATGAATTCACCTCGGCGCACGGTGCTCTAGAAGCCGTGAATCTAACAAAAGAAAACGATATCACTGTTTAACTTAACTCTCGTTTTATACAATATGCAGCAACACTTATTTTCTTCACGAATATTGCATCACTAACGTTGACCTAAGTTGTACGTTAACTGAAGTGGGAAACAATGAGTGAAAACGGCAAAAGTGGAAAAATAAGTCAGAATCAAACAATAAAATAAAGCTGCATGTAATTTGTAATTTAAGCAATGATATATTTTTAAAAGTCTGATACTACTAAATATTTTGTGAACGCGGTATTACATAAACAACACGTAATCTTCCTCCATTGTGCTCAACGTCTTCACGGTTGTTATTCATCAGAAAAGTACATTTTCGGTTAGTTCGGAATTGCAGGTCATTTCTAAAACGTTTTACTAATAAAACTGGGTTTTAAATGATAAAATCAAGGCTATTAGGTCATGTTTTCTGGCCCCGTACCAAAACAAAGACTCTCTTACTCAACATGGCGTCAATACCGTCGACGACTCCCTATGTCTTTAACGTTAACGCAGTAGAAAACAACTTACCGACTTCCTCAGGCTTCGATGGAATAAGCCCTTCGTCTTCCCTTGGTCTGGTGTGGCAGCTGTAGCTGTTTATGGAGAAAATATTTCCCGATATGCGAATCTTTGTTTGAATCCGAGTCTACAGCGGAATGGTATTCTCCTTCTCCGGTTTGTCTCCGTCTAACAACAAAATGGACCCTCAACAAAGCCTAAGTAGTTCGAGCTTGTGGTGCGCTGACCAATCAGGAAGCAGCACTGTCGACGTATGACCAATAGGAGCCATGATCACGCCTGTTGCCATCCTTTCTGCGTCATTGGACGTTACGTGTTTGTGGGGAATTTTGGTTTTTCCGCGTTACTGTAACAACTCGAAGGCATAAGAAAAAAAAAAGATCACATGGTTTCTTCCGGTTGGGTTAAGCTCAAACACAAACACTTAAATATTAACCTACTAATAAATGTCCACGGCACGTCATCGAAGGGCACAGTACTGGTACAAGTCTACACGTCTTATGTAAAATTATGTTAACAATGAAACAGTTTTAAAGGCTTTATATGTCCAGTTTGCTTATACAAGTGAGAAGGGTGTTTTAAGGAAAGCAACGAGGACTCATTTGATCTACTTGAATCAACGTGCAGACACTCCGTATGTTGTGGAAATAATTAAAAACAGATCGAAGCCCAAAGAGACACAAATAACAAAAGTATGTATGTCAAGATGACGTATAGCCTAGTAATAACCTAATAAAACAGTAGACGTTTCGCAGACATGATCACAATCAGAGGAAAGGTGTGAGTGGGATACAGGAAATAGGCCTAGTTTGTCTTGAAAACCAAAATCCTTGAAGTAGTATCACACACACACCACCTGCTGGCATGTTACAACATGTAGATAAAAACCTGTGAAATGGTATCTACTGCCTATGACAATGGGAGGGGGAAAGTGTTTGAAAAGCTACAGATAAAGGTGTTACTTTTGGGGGGTGTAGTATCTTCATAAATCAATGAATGGGCTTGGAGGAGGCATATGGGCCATTTGGTGTTCTTGAAGTAAAATGTGTGCTTAGATCGTTTGTGGCACTCTAACCCTGGGAGTGTTTTAAGTTGAACAGCTGTTAAAAGGCAGATAAACATTCTGCTGATCAGACCAAATTTAAACCCTCTCTTCCTGTTAACCTGTTTCCAACCTTGTTTTATCTGAACCACTCCAAATTAATTAAACATAATTCAAATTAATTAAACATAATTAATTTAAACTTACACCAGAAAAGGTATATATTTAATTAATGTTAGACATTTGCAGTTTAACAATATTTTAACGTAACACTTTATTTGTGTATTATTGTTACACAAAACTAGGCTTTGGAGCATGAATTCAATGTTTTGGGTGAGTTACCATACTTGTGATGTCCCATAAAACAGTAAAGACAATTCACATACTGAATTGTGACAATGTTTAGATGAGCTTAAACTTTTCTAACGTCTAAAAATTTTACTGTTTTAATTACTATTTATGATTGCTTTCTCATTTCAAAGTTCCCTCATCTGTAGATTGAATAGGCCTATTCCTGCTTATCCCTTAAGCAAACCTGTTGCATAATGTAGTGTTTGTTTAATCAAAATCCCTATTTGGGGGAGGAAGTGCACGCCCTCTGCATGCAGCCATTAGAGCTTTCCAGGGCACTTGGCCTAAGTTTGTATCCTATGTTTGGAAACTAGGTTAGGTGGGAGGCTCTTCTCGGTCATACACGATTTGAGAGGAGGTCAAATGACCAAATTTGACAATGTTCTACATCTACATGTACACAAGAAGCAAAACATGCTTTTATGATCTTGTTACACCCAAAAGACAAATCTATATATGTTAAACAACTATATTATGATAAATGTATTGATAGATAAAAAAAAATTAAAATAAACTTTTCTTTAATGTAGTTGATTCGTTAATGGGGCAGTCGTGGCCTGATGGATAGAGTCGGACCTGTAACCCAAAGGTAGTGGGTTCGAGTCCCGGGTCCGGCAGGGCTTGTGGGTGGAGTTAGTGAATATCCAGCAGTCTCTCCACCTTCAATACCACTACTGAGGTGAGACCCTTGAGCAAGGCACCGTTCCTCCAACTGCTCCCTGGGCGCAGCAGCAATGGCTGCCCACTGCTCCGGGTGTGTGTGTGTGGTTGATCACTTCCCACTGCTGTGTATGTGCACTTGGGTGGGTTAAATGCAGAGCACTAATTCCTAGTATGGGAAACCATACCTTGTCACTTACTTCCTTCCCTCCTTAATAAATCAGTTGTGGCAAAAATTCTGATTATTTTCCATGAATCTGCTATGTTAGCGATTAAAATGTTACTTATATTTAACGTTAGCTTGTTTACCTTGTTGCATAGTGCACTGCAACTAACACGCCAAAGCATTTTATTTGTGGCGACTTGGCAAAATGTTAACATTAACGGCCACAATTAGACACCCATTCTTGTCTTGTGTCACACACAGTCATGCACATACCGGTGAGAATTTAGTGAAATTTAGGCTCTACGTTTATCGAATTTGAGAGAAAAGGTGCACAGCTTTCATCCAGTTGGAAAAAGTCGTTTCCTCAGCAGTATCTATATGTTGTGCAGTGCGCGCGCAGTGGATAAGCTAAATGACTCGACAGTAAACAACAAACATTGCAATAAATAGTTTTGAAGAAAAAAAAATCTGCCTTTTCAGAGAAAAACTTTGAAAATATCCATAACGGCGCAGTCTCCATGCTACAATAATGACAGAAGCAAGGTTTTCCAGTTTTGATCTTTGTAAGTACAATTTGACTATTATTTGTGTCCCCTTCAAAAACTGTTCGTGAGAAATTGTATGTTTACTGTCCCTACTGTTAAATGAAATTTACGCCCATGATAGATAGATAGATAGATAGATAGATAGATAGATAGATAGATGCAAGCTTTCTATAGAATGTGTATTCACATAATCAGACTTGAGCAAATTTGAAGCACTTCACAAGCGCCACCTGTTGCTTAAAAATAGAGAAAATGAGAAAATATGTTATCACAGACATGTATTATTCTTGCCGTAGGCCTGTATATTGTAGACAGAAAGATATTCTTTTTTTCGGTATATATAAATATTGTTGAGTTACACTCGCCCAACAATAAAGTGTCAATATATTTCTTTATTTATTCATTATTAATGGGTGTATGTTACTGAGAGTTCAAAATGATAAAAACTCAAAAGCCTTGTTTTTACAGATCCTCACTTGTCAAACCCTTTCAGAGAATAAGCAATTACAGGGATGAAAATGTATTAAAAATTGGTGACAGCAGCAGTGAGAGGTAACCGATATTTCCCTCCACCATCTGCTCTTTAGAACAAGTGTAAATTTGTGAAATAGGTCAGCAACAAGATGAGGAAGATGTGGTAAAGGGAATTGTTTTAGCATTTTTGTTTTTACACACCATTGTCGTCTTGTGGTGAAGAGACATTTACAGAATTTGTAAGAACACTGAGACACAGTGGCACAGAGATAATAAACTTTGGAATTAATATCTTTTAAAGAAAGAATTAATAAAGTGTGGCAGAGAAAAGAACATCATGAGGAAACTGTGGTAAAGAGAAATATTTCAGCATCTTATGGAGATGAGGTTCCTCTTTGAGTTTTCATCTCAGAGAAAAACAGCTTTGGTACTTTCCATTTGTTGCTTATCTTTCCCCAGTAATGTGTTCTCATTACTTCAGTCTCTTTAATCACCTGCATCTCTGCTCATTGGAAAAGAATACAGCACAGTTTGTGCTATCACAGAGTAACATTGAAAATGTGGTTCGTTCTTTCTCTCACGGGGGGTGTGGTGTATGATCTCGTGTTGAAATCAGAAGCTTGAGATTTGTGAAAGATACAGTAGTATCTGCCAACAGCAGACAGTTTTACCAACAGCAAAAAACGAAGGTAAGAACCATTTAATTTGTATGTATACTAGGCTAAAATCCTGCGTGAACTGAAAGAACTCAAATTTTTCTTGCTTTATTTGTAAGACATATAGTGTGTTATTAACTATCAAGTATGAACTTCGTATATTTCACTTGTGAGTATAAAAGAGTTTTAACCTGAGGATGCTTTAACGAATCTTACACTTTATTGCATGTTTGTTTTTTTTTACAGTGCTTTGTCTTATTATGTTCAGTTCAAATCATCTGGGACGTATTTACAAACACATTGTGTTATGACCATCTTTGACCCTCAGTGAGCCACCAAAGAAGAAAATGGTTAGGAAAAATACATGAGGAAGGAATATTTGGAGGAACCAAGACTCTGAGGGGAAAGCCCTATTAGAGAAGTGGCCTTAACCAAATCATTTCCAGTATTTACTGAAAATGTGACAACAGTGAGACACATAGAGATAGCATGGAGCTAATACGCCTTGGATAGGCAGGAGGATTAAAAGAATGATATTAGTGCTTCTTGTAAGGCAAGGAACAAATAACTTCTGTGTGAGCAAACTGTTAAACTGTTGTTATTCAATATGAGATAAAAGAGTGTGTCCGTTTCCTGGATTTTGCTTGTATCGCAATTAAGAAAATGTCAATGTTTAATATTGCTTAATTTTATTTTATTTTTTTGTCTAGAGGATGCTAGTGAAAATACAACTATTTGTCAATCCTTCTCTTGCAATAATGTTGTGTCGTCCTTTTGCCCAGCAGGGGGCATTATCTAACTTTATCTAACAGCTTTAGGTCAGTGACCAGTAGTTCCACAAATGACTAGAATGGACCAGTGAGACACACTAATTATTTCATATTGAGGATAACATCCCCTCTCTTCCAAATCTAAGCCATGCAGTCTGAATAATCCAGTTTTATTTATAGAATGCATTAGCCTAATAAAAGGTTGCTTGGAGACATGTTTGACTTTAAATGAGTTTTGTGAGTGTGGTTTATCTCTCTTAATCATGTCATATTCAGAACTTCAAATTTTCCCTTCATGTTTCTATGGCAGTAGTCACATGAGACACATTAATATTTGTGTCTGCTGTTTTTTTAACCAATTGTCATTTATTTTTAACAGACAATTTCTGTGGGAAAATGGCGACAGAATTGGCACAAGTTCAAGAAGCTATCACTGCGCTTTATTTAAATGAAAGTACACCAAACATTACAACCACAGGTATTATTTATCATGAAGATTTTCTATGGCCTGCCTGCGTGACATGTCTTTTTTAAGTTTTGTTGTAATGATTTTACTAGTTTTCACATTAGACATTGAAAAATAAATAAATAAAATAATAATAAAAAAATAATAATACTAACTATCAAAAGTTTTGGGTCAGTGAGATTTATTTAAAAATAAATGTGTTATTTTATTCAGCAACATTTTACATTTTTACAAAAAGAAAAAAGGTTAAATAATAAATAAATCTATTTTAAATAAAAGCTGTTTCATCAAAGAATTACATAGTAATTCTATCCATACACAATTTGCCATAGTTTTAATTGATAATAATAAGAAGGATTCCTTAACTTAATTTTCAAAATTTAGCTTTGCCATCACATAAATTTATTAAATTTGAATCTATTAAAATAGAAATTATTCTAAATTCTAATAATATTTTACAATCTTACTGCAATTTCTTTAGAAAATGAGCTTTCAAAAACATTAAAAAAGTTCTAACTCCATTTTTTTGAACAGTATTTCATTAAAATATGACTCAAAAACATGATTAATCATGACGTGATTAATCACATCCAAAATAAAAGATAGAGTTTTTCAAAATAGTGAGCATAGTGTTTATTTATCATGTATACATGCAAACACATGTGCATATATTTACAATATATATGTGTCTATTTATATACACAGTACACATACATATATTAGGCTATGTAAACAATCACGATTAATTGACAGCACAAATATTTGACATTTTGATCAAATCATTAGAAATTATATGAACTGTTCCTCCTAAAAAGTAACTACAGTGATAATTTTGAATAATTTTGATCCTGTACTGTTACAGATGCAAACTTGTGCGACAGCCCCCAGTGTTACATGGTCCTGACCCCATCAGAGAAAAAAGCTATTGGTACAATCTGCTTGCTAGCCGGCCCTGTGACGTTCCTGGAGAACATTTTGGTCCTGTTGATCATTGCAAGCTCTGCCACTCTGCGCAGACGGCCATCGTACCTGTTCATCAGCAGCTTGGCACTGGCAGACACCTTTGCCAGCTGTTTCTTCACCATCAGTTTTCTAGATTTCCATCTTTACAGTCAGAACGACAGCCCTAGTATCTATCTGTTCAAGCTCGGTGGAGTCACAATGGCATTCACAGGCTCTGTGGGAAGCCTGTTGCTGACAGCGCTGGACCGTTATCTCTGCATCTACCAGGCTTCCAATTACAAGGTGCTATTGACACGCACTAGAGCCAAGCTGGCTATTGTATTATTATGGTGTGTAACGATTATAATTTCATTTCTGCCTCTGATGGGTTGGAGGTGCACAACCGAATTTGATACTCCATGCTCCTATCTCTTCCCTTATGTGGATCATCGCTACCTGGCCTTCTGGACGGGCCTACAACTTGTGGTGCTCTTTCTTATCATAGTGGCTTATGTTCTTATCCTGTGGAAAGCAAATCGGCATGAAGCAGCTATGGGTGGACCAAAGTTGGGTAGGCAGAGCGTGAAAGGACAGGCTCGAATGCGAATAGACATTCAGCTCGCGCGTACCTTCAGTCTGATCCTCCTAATCCTTGCTGTTTGTTGGCTGCCTGTCCTGTCCTTTATGATGGTGGATGTCACCGTGACCCTTACGAGCAAACAACAGCGAATGTTCGCTTTCTTTAGCACGCTCTGCCTGGTCAACTCGTGCGTAAACCCGCTTCTATACGCCCTGCGTTGCAAAGAGCTGAGGGGAAAAGGGTGCGCATTGTTAGGATTGTTAGTGTGTTTCAAAGCATGCAGGGAACGTACTTTGGGAAGCGCTCAGGGACAAAGAAATGAAAGTGGTTCTGGTATTAGCAAAAAGAGCAAAGATCAGGCTGTTAGTGATAGTAACCCAGAGACTATTTCTGAAAGCGTAGACAAGAAAAACAGTGTATAAATGTAATTTAAAGTTATATTAACAATTTGATTGTATTTTAGGTTAGCATTCATCGCTTGAATAGGCTACTATGGGTGTACAGTATATATTTTTTGTAGGTTTCCATATTGCAGAAAATGTTGTTTTGTGATAATAATACAGGATTTCAAATAAATAGCACTAAACAATTCGGGAAATATGCAAATAGGTTATCACACAAAGAAGGTGTGCAAACTTTAACAAACCTACACACTGTTACATCCGGTCTTGCACTTTCCATATAATTGTATTTTTTTTATATTTTTAGGGATAGAATTAGAAGACTTCATTTCATAGTAAAGACATAATCTATTATTTTGTAAACAGTCTAAAATTATTTAGAAGTGTATTTTAAAAGTGTCTAAAATTGTTTTGCTTTTTTAGGCACATACAATAGGTCTGTTGTGAATAGGTGGCTATTGTGATCAGCTATTCGTGTATAATGCTCTTTCTCTAAGCATCTTTTTACAGCAGCGAAACGAGACCTACAAACACACTCAAAACAGCTAACTCACACACCACATTTTGAGCCAAGCATAAAAGACGCCAAATATATATATAGATTACACTGTGAAACAAAACACCCTAAGCCACCTTATTGATGACTACTAGAAAAAAATTTGCTTCACCTTTTGGATAGATTGTACATTATGCCGTATGTTGTACTTTAGTATGAAGAATAACTATTATGATACACTAAGAATATTCTTATATGTCTTATATGTAATTGTTGTTATATTAACTTCATATCTTGCATTAACTTATCTTGTATTAAGTCTCCTGCATTATTGTATGTTATACCAAGTACTATAATGTTTGTCATAACTGTAAAAATGTACTGCTACATTGTTTAAGAAATGCATGCTTACACTTTATTTCATTGTCATTAATAAAAACCCAATTTCTGGATTTGTAGTTTATTTAAACAGAATTGACCAACTTTGGTATACATGAGCATGTGATATTGAAGTGCCTCACGCTGTGTATTTCTGCAGAACATGTAGGTGGTTTAAATGTGAAGAGACAGTAAAGACGTGATTCCTCGTGAGTTGAAAGACTGCTTTGAAAGCTAACACAAACAGACACCAACATGCAAATCCTTCAGGGAACTGGCCATTGGCCAAAAAAACTATTGCACTCAATAAATGTTGATCATAGTCATATGACTGGAAGACACCAATCAGGATTAAGCTGTAGGAGGAGTGGGCATCTGAGACCAAGCTTCTCAAATTAAAAGTTTTGTTTCTAAGAGTTCTGAAATACTGATCTACGAGGAGTTTAGGTAAATTGAAAGAGTTCAGTGTGCATGTAAAGATTGTGTTTAAAATAAACAATTGGAAAATGTTAATTATATATAATGTCATTATATTAATACAAAACTTCACATTTATTACATATATAATACATTCACACGCTGTATTTAGCTATTTAATATACAAACATGAGATGGAATAATGATAGTATATGCAGCTGAATGTTAATATACAGTAGGCTATGTTAATTTATAGCAAAAGTGTTTTATATTTAAATAGCCTGCACATAAACGTCAGTGCAAGAGGCCCGTTTGTACAGGAAAAGTGAAACAATGGCAAGCATAAACCTGAGTAAGTATAACTATCACTTTCATTATTAATAATCGTTGTGATTTGGACCAACTCTGGAAACTATGTTAAAAAAGGGCATCAGTATAGACTTGCAATCACAGGTTGGGGCGATTATTCATGTAGTAGATTTACTATCCAAATAAACATTTTTGAACATATGTCTTAAAATCCTTACACGTCGTGCATGTTTTCGTTGCTTACCAACAAATTAAATAGGATTAAATATCGCTGGGTGACAAAACGAAGCTGTTTATAATATGATCCCCCCTCTATGTGAATGGTACGGTCCTCGGCTGTGCCGTTTTAGCATTTTGCTACAAATCTGGCACTTGGTGTTTAAACCGGTGTGCGATCAGAGGGGGAGCCACCGCGATCGTGCGAAGCTCAATAAAGACCCCGAAAAAGTCGATTTAGAAGGAGAATTCGACGTGTTTTAGTATCGAAAAGGCGTTGTTTTACCGTTGGCTTTGTTTATTGCCTTATTAAATCAGCGATCATGGCTTGTGGCGCGACGTTGAAGCGATCTATGGAGTTTGAGGCCCTTCTCAGCCCGCAGTCCCCCAAGCGGAGGAGGTGCAATCCTCTACCAGGGACTCCGAATACTCCTTCCCCGCAGAGGTGCAGTCTTCGCCCGTCAACAGAGAGTCCGGCACACTCGATGTCGCCCCAGTCTATGGGTGGAGAACACAGGCTAACTCCAGGTGAGGAAAAACCCTTGATTCTCGCAATTTAACGTCGGTTTGTTTGACATGGAGGAGGGGAAATGGGGGGTTGTTTTAATCTCCGCTAACCAGCTAGTACGTTAGGTATTTGAATTTCGACAGTCTGTTAAATCCATTCACCCGTCAACTGTTACGCGTAAAGATTTGAATGTGTAAGGGTGTTTCTCGATGTAGGGTAACGTTATAGTAGTGGGCTTGGGCTGTAGTTAATTATGCAGTTTGGATGAATAGCTGTTGTGAGCTCGGCTAGCTAACGTTAGGCTGAAAGCGGCCGCTAATACAGACTAGCTGACACAGAGCTGCATTTAACTCCCATGGCTTAGTGTGAACACACGCGCACACAGTCATCGAACATTACTACCGAAAACAATACACATGACTAAGTCTTTCTACTAGCTTTGGCCTGGATGGTTAACGTATACCTCAGCGTTCAGCCAGTAAGTTTATCAGCAGGATTGAACCAGTACGTCCAAACAAAGAGGAAAGGTGGGTAACGTTATGTCCGCGAGGGTGCAATAGCATTATTTTATTTTGGTTGAATAGTGTTTTTTTTATTTTATTAAACGTGCTATTTGGTGTGTAAAAGAAGCCAGTTCACCGTACGCAAACTAGTAAACTGAAAATCTAATATTTCATGTTGATAATTTCTTTAACGTCGTATTTTTCCTTAACATAGACTGCTATACTAATACTGCTTTATGGACCCTTGGCGAACCCGCCCAAATCCTGCTGTTTGCGCTTGTAAAACAGTCACAGCTTCTTACACGTTTAAAAAGACGCCACAGTGAATAGATTAGTTAGGTATGGGTGAAATGAATAACACTGGTAAAGTTGGAGGCAAACACTTGTGCTTCGCCCTTGCACGCCACCATAATCGATCATTTCTGAAATGTAGGTTCGGCTCTCACATCAGTGGAGATTATTCAGTGTCAGATTTTTTAGATTCCTGTTCCATTAGCAATTTTATTAGTATGTTGTAAGAAATCTTTGCTAATACTTTGAGCCGGACATGATTAAAGGAGTCACTTGTGATTCAGTGAGTGTTTCAGATTTAAGTCCAGTTCCTCCAAAACAAATGTGGTGCAGTTTAAATGTTACCCTTTACAACACAACCAGTCTGAAGTCGCTGTGGTGTGTTTGTAGCAATAGCCAAAAATACATTATATGGGTCAAAATGTTTGGTTTATCTTTTATGCCAAAAATTAGAAGTAATATTAAGATCAAGTTTCATGAAAATATTTAGTAAATTTCCAACCGTAATTAAATTAAAACTTAATTTTTGATTTAGTAATACGCATTTCTAATTTTTGATTTTCTCAGTATTATAGTATTTTTTTTTTTTTTTTTTACTTATGACTGGTTTTGTGGTCCAGTGTCATATGTTTTGGCTGAAAACAAACATGTACATGTCGTCATTTTATTTATTTTTTATTTTATTAACAAAGGACTTAGGAATTATTTTCCATCGCAATTCAACGAAAGCTGGCCAACCAATATCATCTTCCCTTTTTTGATGCATGACCAGAGCAGAACTATAGGTGCATTCACGCCGTGTCGCAATGATGAGATTCTGATAAAAAAACAAAAAACACATACATGTATACTGTGCACTACTTGTGCCGCTTGACCACCACACCGCCTGACAGCGACAGATTCGGTTGTGACCTAATTGTGGCATTGGTAGGGTTTCCATAGAAGTGCTTCATTCTGAGTCCAAGGATGTAAACGGCTCTAAGTAACGTGTCAGAATGTGGATTGATAACTATAATAGAATCAGAAATTTCAAAACTAATGTTTGACTTTGAGAAGTGAATTAAAAACAAAGTTGTGCTGCTTCGTTCACCAGGCTAACCACTTTATTTACGTTTCTGAAAGATTAAGCTTCTTTTATTTTCCTGTTGGTTGTGAACAGACAGATCAAATGTGAAAGTTAAAATTCAGCAGTGATTTACTGTTCATTTCATCTGGTATCCCAAGCATGATATTTTTATTGTATGTATTTTTTAAGATGATCAAAATGGTATTGTAGTAACCCGTGTGAATACATTAAACAGGCTTATGGCATGTTAGTATGCAAAGTCGGTATTCTGTTGATTAGTGACATGAATAATCATTCACATTGTCCTCTTTTTCAGTTGGCTCACCAATAATTATTGTTCATTCAGTTTTGTTTTCGTAATGTGATTTGTGACCCACAGTTGTCAAGTTAAGTGATACATCATAGGATTTTGTAGCTATTCATTTTGTAGGATTTCTATTCAGGTGCCCTAAAGTACCCATTTTATGTTCCTTAAGCCCGTGCAATTGCTTTGGTTTCTCAGCAGGGATAGTACCTTGCATGACACTGGCTAGACAAACATTGTGAAACTTTTTAGAGAGCTTATTCTCTGTTCCAAGCCTGCCCAGCAGTGCCTGATTGAAATGGCAAGCAACGTAAACTCCCTCAGAGCCCACTTTGGTGTTCGAAAGTCTTGCCTTTGTGAAATCAAATGCCCCCTATTGTTTTCATTAAACAACCCTAATTAACATCCTCATTTAGATTTATGTCTGTAGACTGGCAAATTTGAATAGCATCCATTTAAGCCCTCGATCAGCAGCTCGCAGATTCTCTCTGATGAACCAACGTCTTGATATTCTAAGCCATGTCTGAGGTTACTTCATCTTGTTTTGGCTGTTCTAATATTTAAGATTCAAACACGAAAGCCTTGCGCTTACAAAGAACTACTGGGATCGTCTACAACACGCTGAATCTCAAACAAAGCGAATCAAGCTCCCTGCAGGAACACACCCTGGGCTTGAGCCCCCTTAGCTTGAGGGCTCTGCCTGGCAGTTTGGAGTTTTTAAATTCCCCCCTCAGAGCCTCGGCTGTGTAGTGAATAAGACACCTCAACTCTACACCCGCTTGCACTCCCCTCCCCCCATTCCAGTTCATCCCACACCTCCATTGTGGTCATTATCCCTGTTCTGTGCTTTTGGGCCTTGAATCGCTCCCAATCTTCTCTCAGGAAGCCACTGTGATTGATTGCTTGGTTTGACCATATAAGGTTACAGTTGCTAAGTAACCTATTCGACCTGTTCTCTGCATTTGGCAGCATTTGATATAGGCGGAGGGGCTCACCTGTCATTCAAGGGGGCTGGTGTTGCCCATTGACAATCAGTGAGAAGTTTTTGCATCTGTTTTTCCATTTTAGCATAATTTAACAACATGAATTAATGAAGTCAAATTGATCTTTCTTTTCTTTTTCTTCATTTTAATAACACCCAAATCCTGTTAGACTTTGGACTGCAATAGGGTTGCAACTAATGATTTTTTTTTTTTTTTTGATAATTGATTCATTTATCTCCTACTCTGTTTGTCTGTTTGACACACATGCTCGCCTGGTGCTCATTTACTGAAGTGTGAACCTCAGAACAAACTACGGTATTCGTTACTGCATTTTATTTAAACCGTAATTTTACGAAGCTGCGAGAAATGCACACACATGATTCATGGTACTTTCGAAAATGGTGAAAGACGTGACTTGGAAGAGAATTGTTTCGTAAAACTGTGATGGACACAATTAAAACAATAATCAGATTTGTTGTTTATGTGACTCTTTATTATTGATTTTTTTTATTGTTTAGTAGTTGTTGTTTTATTCGACAAGAAACACAGAAAAAACTTTTCACTGGATGCCAGTTACTCCCCAAAAAGCTGAGATGTTTTTCTAAATATCTCTTTAGTTTCTCAGAAGGGAGTCATAAAGGTTTGGAATGACTAAATGTTAATTTTGGTGTGAATGTATTCTATTTAGGCTTTTGTTTTCGACTGAAACCATTCAGTCTAAATTTGACAACAACGGTGTCAACAAGTAGCCCCTCTATTGTGAGGAAGAACCCTCATTATAAGATTATCTACAGTTTCATTAGTGAGTCTTTAGCTTCTAAAATACACTGGTTTAAAGTTGCGCTTGGCCTCCACACTACCTCTGTATTGGGAGCGCAAAGCCTTCCTGTGTTTGAACAAATAAAAACCTATCGGATGAGAGCTACATTGTAAACACAGGAAGTCTCTTCTGCAGTGTGGTGCTTTGTTAGGTTGTAGCCACACTGCCTGTATTGCTGGAATGCATTATCATCAAGCAAGAGAAGCTGGCACCCCTTGGGTTTCCCCTTTTTTTTTCGTCCTCTACTTGAAGGCCGATGCGAACAGAAGGGGAAACTCTGAGCTCCCCTCCCAAGATAAGTGATGCAAGTGTCCTCGGAAAGATGCCCACCCTTAACTTCCTGAATGTAGGTCATTTAAAGCTTTAAGAAACTGGCCCTCCAAATAACTCTCCTTTGTGATAAATTAAGACGACCAGAGAAGAAAATGTTCAAGAAGTCGTGCTGGTTTCTAATTCCCAGTTTTGAGTCAATCACTGGTGTTGAAGGTTAAGACGGGAGACTAAACTCAACCCAGTTTTTCTAAAAAGAGAATTGGGATGTTCCTGGTTGCATTGCTCCCCTCTGCATTGCAGTCCTGTCACCCAGATTCGGTTTCCAGAAATAAGTCTGACCCACCACAAAGCCGAACGAAACTAACCTTCATCCCATTTATCCCCACCCCCGATATTTAATTGTTTGTTAGTGATGTTGTCAGTCTACCGTTGTGGCTGATCATAAAACTGAAGCGAAACTTATTTCTTCATAGCTTATTTTTGTCATGGGACTTGTTCCGAAAGCAGGATATCCTCTCTACATTGTATGTGCTTGAAGTAATGCCAGTGATTACTGTTGTTCTGCGCCACTTTATTGAAGATGATTAAACACAAGGAAGTTTATTTCTTGGAAAAGATGGTATTCCAAAAATACTTAATACTTAAGCCCAGTTAGCATTGCTGTTAACTCTCAATTGTCTATTTTTGCCCCCGACAGAGCAAATCTTCCAGAACATTCGTCAGGAGTACAGCCGCTATCAGAGGCGACGGCAGTTGGAAGGGGCCTTCAACCAGACTGAGCCCTGCAGCTCCACTGATATCCAGAGCTCCAGTCCCGCCCTCACCTCCCCCAGCTCTCCCACAGGTCAGTCCACTCGAAACGCAATGTCCAGTAGTTTCAGCCTTGGCCCTGAAGCCCTCCCACCCCCAGCACTGCACATTTGGAATTTCTTCGTCTGACACACCCACCAAACAAAGGAGCTGATGACTAGATCAGGTGTGTTTGATTAAAGAGGGGGCTCCAGGGACATTGCTTAAACTATTTATCAACCTTTTTTTTTTTTACTGCGGTGCCCAGATTTGTTCCTGGAGATCTGTAGCTCCAGCTCTACACTGGTTTATGGTTATTAGGGATGCACTGATACTCTGTATCGGTATCTGCTTCCATACTGACATTTTCTGCTTGATCAGGTATGGGTGATTTAGATGAGACTGAATGTTTAAAGGGATAGTTCACCCAAAAATGAAAATTTGATGTTTATTTGCTTACCCCCAGGGCATCCAAGATGTAGG
>JAUMHQ010000076.1:13794422-13809344 GCA_032361165.1 Enteromius paludinosus
CATCTTTCCCTCGATTGCAACCAGTCGTCCTGTCCCTGCAGCTGAAAAACACCCCCACAGCATGATGCTGCTACCACCATTCCTCACTGTTGGGACTGTATTGGACAGGTGATGAGCAGTGCCTGGTTTTCTCCACACATACCACTTAGAATTACGGCCAAAAAGTTCTATCTTGTTTCATCAGACCAGAGAATCTTATTTCTCACCATCTTGGAGTCCTTCAGGTGTTTTTTTTAGCAAACTCCATGCAAGCTTTCATATGTCTTGCACTGAGGAGAGGCTTCCGTCGGGCCACTCTGCCATGAGGCTTTGATTTTGATTTGACTTTCTACAACTTTCTCCCATCTCCTGACTGCATCTCTGGAGATCAGCCACAGGGATCTTTGGGTTCTTCTTTACCTCTTTCACCAAGGCTCTTCCGATATTTCAGTTTGGCCGGATGGCCAGCTCTAGGAAGGGTTCTGGTCGTCCCAAACGTCTTTCATTTAAGGATTATGGAGGCCACTGTGCTCTTAGGAACCTTAAGTGCAGCAGAATTTTTTTTGTAACCTTGGCCAGATCTGTGCCTTGCCACAATTCTGTCTCTGAGCTCTTCAGGCAGTTCCTTTGACCTCATGATTCTCATTTGCTCTGACATGCATTGTGAGCTGTAAGGTCTTATATAGACAGGTGTGTGGTTTTCAAATGAAGGTATAGAACCATCTCAAGGATGATCAGACAGCATCATGGACAGCACCTCAGTGAAATATATGAGTGTCACAGCAATGACCATGTGATATTTCAGATTTTCTTTTTTAATAAATCAGCAAAATGTCAACAATTCTGTGTTTTTCTGTCAATATGGGGTGCTGTGTGTACATTAAGGGGAAAAAATAGACTTAAATTATTTTAGCAAATGGCTGCAATGTAACAAAGAGTGAAAAATGTAAGGGGGTCTGAATACATTTTTCCAACCGACTGTATATATTTGGCTTTATTCATTTCAGTCTTTAGCTCGGGCTTCTCGTCATACTCTCATGGAATATGTGTGTATGAATCCTCTTTCAGGCTCTCTCGCCAGCTCCATCTTTGATCCTAACAGTGCTCTTGTGGGAGCTTCAGGTGGTGTTTATGCCCTCATGGGAGGTTACTTCATGAATGCTGTGGTGGTAAGTAGATTTCTTGTAATATTTGATGGGACAATAAAAAATGCTATTAATATAATATACTCAAGTACCAAATAAACGTTTTCTTTTTCTTCTAGAATTTCAGGGAGATGATGCCACTTCTGGGAGTATTTCGCATCTTAATAATTGTTCTGATTGGTTAGCCCATTTCAACTTTCCTGTCATCTTTTGTTGTCCAGTATTAATATTTAGAAATAAACACTGTCTAAACCTGTTTACTAGCTAAATAAAATGGGTATTATTATTAATATACACACACATATATATATATATATTTTTTTTTTACAGTTGGAACAGATGTTGGATTTGCTATTTACAGAAGGTTCATTACCCATGAGGCTGGCATGAATGTGAGATGATTTTAAAACCATATATTAAACTTGTTAATATGCTAGAAAGGTCCTTCATATTTGGCTTTTTTTTGTTTTTTAGGTCTCCTTTGTGGCCCATATTGCCGGTGGGGTTGCAGGCATGACCATCGGTTATGTGTTTTTCACCAACTACAGTAAAGAGCTTCTGAAGGACCCACGCTTCTGGCTGTGCATTGTGGGATACATCGCCTTCTTCTTTTTTGCTGTCATTTTCAACATCTTCTTCTCCCCAGCACCTGCATGAGGTGGATGTGTGTGTGGAAGTCACGCGTTAGTTTACAATGGACAATCATAGCTTTTTACATGGAGCAGGTCTCAGGTCAATGTCAGAAAATCCTGTTGGTTTTTAAAGACTCTTAACGTTGTATGCTAATACACTACATACTTTAAAGTAAATAAATGTCATTTTTAAACAGACTTATAAAATTCTGTAATTCATATCCAAATACTACGTATAATATAATGTAGTTTCTCAGGAATATTACATTTTTTTTATACATATTCGGTGGCGCCATTTATTTTATAATTATTGAGCCTTTTCCTGAGTAGTCAACAACTTACTGTTATTTGACCTAAATTTCTGTCATTTTCTACATTTCTAAAATGTCATCATCATACCAGTAGGGGGCAACACGGATCAATATGTAGACAGACCTCAACCTGAGGTCAAACCAACGTGGTTTAATTGCAGTATTGCATAAGTTATAGACCTGCAATCAATATTAAATTGTGTCAAATCAATGTGAATGATATGCATCTGTAGTTTGGATATTTATCCTTGATTATCAATTTATTAAGATTCAGAAATGGGTTGAACGTTGGACATGTGGTGGCAAGTTGGAGAATTGTGTCATTTGAAAATAAAATATAGTACTAGTATGTTAAAACTAATGTGTCCATATGAGTCTATTTCCATTATCAATATTATTTATGTGTTTGACATATAGTTGTTTAATGAATTTGGGTGTAAAATAAAACCAAGGTGTGCCAATCCGAGGTAAAGTATGCTTATGTTGGAAAGTGTCCCACAACAACTGCTGTCCTCTCTTCCCTCTGTTCTAATTAACGGCTGGTAGTTCTCCCAAAGAGATAATCGATTGTGGGCCAAAATGGATACAGTGTTCTTGCCAGTCTAAACAGAACATTCCAGGTAGTTTCAGTTCACGAAAAATCTATGAAACCTGTTTTTATCCCAAATATGTGAATTACTATGATATTTATGGTACTTCATTGTTAACTGGGGTCATTTGTGATTATACAGTGCGTTGGGTGCAGGGAAAGCTTGTTAAAATAACTTACAAACCCCTATAGTTCTTCTTAATTTAACAAATGAACTCCAGCCATGTGGCACAAAATATTTCACTGAGCATTCAAGCATGATATCATAAAGTGATCTGATTATATACTAATGCTAGTCCTGACCCTTGCTGCACGATCAAAAAAAGTGAATTTCTGTTCGTTTAAGTATTCAGTGCATGTCTCTGATATGTAAGTCCTTAAAGGGCATTTAAGGATGAGAAGATGGGCTTTTGCTATGAGGGCGATTTTCCACTTTACTGACCAATCACATCAGTGAGGCAATTCACGACTAGCAGAACTTTCCAGTACAATCCAGAATTTGGGTTGAGAATCAAATCAATGTGTGAGGCTCCACCCCCCATAATAATGTATTAATCTAATTCTGGGCTAATTTTAGACCTTAATTGACTATGTCTGGGGCTGTGTTTTCAACTAAATGCTGCTCACCTCTTTGTCCCCAAGTAACACAGAAATGTGATCAGTCACCACTTTCCCCTGCCACCCGTGCCTCTTACAACCAGATACTTCATTCCAATCTATTGTAAGATGCAGAAATATATATACAGTATACATAAATTCTACCTTAGAAAGGATGCATTCAATTCATCAACGTGATGGTAAAGACTAACAGTTTTACAAACAAACTATGCTATTTATCCAAAAATCACTGATAATACAGTAAGAAATGTTTGCCATCACAGCAATAAATTCCATTTAGTTTTATAAAATATAATAATTCAATGTAAAATAACGTATTCTGTACACTGACCACTATAAAATTAATATTTTAATAAAATTAAATTTACAGTACTGTATTTATAATCAAATGCAGCCTTGGTGAGAATATGAGACTTCTTTTCAAATCTTCAAACCTTTAAAATATACAGGGTTTTTTTGCTTTTGTGCAGAATAATAATTTTGTTCTCCCTTCTCCCTAAATGGACGTGTTGACATAATGATATATAATGCATGTATAGAATATAAATACTGAATTGAGCTCAGATTTAGGTTATCAAAAAAGAAAAATGGTTTAGGGTGTTTTATATATATATATATATATATATATATATATATATATTCATTTATCCATGGAAGTGTTAAATTCTCATCAGGGAGCATAAAATGCATTCAAGCCATCTATTTTTAAAGAAATATCAAAGGTTTAATTTAGTTAATCATTAAGGTAATGTCTAGTCTGAATCATATTGTGTAATGAAGAGGCTCACTTCATTAATTAGGGCTTGCCTGATATACCCCTAAATAGATGTTGCAGGCCTCGGATGAAACCAACCAACTGCATAGTTAGTGAGTGTAATGGGGTTGCACCATTGATTTCTTTTAAATGGAATAAAATATCACCACAACTAGCAGAGACAACTTAATTACATTGGGCTGGACCCAGCAGAGTATGAAATCGGACATGACCGATTGATTGCTTCTCAAAGTATTGACTACTGAAAGTATAGTGCCAACATGTGGCCAAATGGCATTAGAGAGCGTGGCGTTTAGCTGTGAACACTTTCACGGAAAAGAAGAAACACTCTCAGGCTTATGTTGTTTTATTCGATATTATAAGAATAAAACAAGTTACTGTTTTGTTTACATGTGCTTAAAAGAACCAACAGGCCTTCATCTCTCTGTACAGAACATGGAAACCCACCAGTGGCGTCGTACACGTGCGTAATCACACTAAAGCTTTTTTAGCAGAAAAATCATTCCGTAACAGGTGTTAACTAGCAATCAAACATGCAAGACTGATTAAGAGCATGGAGTGTATCCAAGCCTTAAATTTATACAGAAGGGGGTTTTATAATTCCACAATGTTTTATTTACGCATGGCATACACTGGCAGAGTTGGCAAGCTGAATCAATTCAGTGTTCTCTTCATCATATTTATAGTGGAGTACTGGTTATTGACGCACTGACATACAGAGACAGTGCGCTTGCCAACAGACCCCTGCATATTCGGAAACCCTCTTCTGGTGCCAACAGAGAGGAAAGAAGGGGTCACAAAAGTTCAGGTGATGTGCTGCGTCAGATGTGCAGGTCACCAACGATTTTTTAATATTTTGGCAGCCTCGTCGCGCTTGTATGACCCGCGGGGATCTAAAGCAACGGCAGTCTGTCCATACTGCTGTAAGGTAAATGGCATCGGCTAGCGCATTGATTTCTCCTGCATGACTATAAGTTGGCCGCAAGAAGACCTGCTTGTTTTGTGTTTAACCGAGACCTTTAACGATGATCAGGATGGCATGAGTCTTTCAGTATTTAACAGTAGGTTGGAGTAGCTTTTGAGTTACCATGAGGATTTACTTCATTTTCTCCTTATTTGTTTAAGGTATGTCGGTGTTTTATCTATGTTTACTTTTAACAATTGGATGCTTAAAGACCATTAACAAAGCAATACAATGACAGATGGCATTTTTTTGTAGCACTGCGTGTTCTGAAAATTATTTAATCATTTTTAGTGATGACAGTTAAGCCTGCTTTATTTATATCTGATACTATATTTTGCCCTGGATAATTTTGTATTATTCTTTACAATACGAAACCCTGAACCACAACACTAGTCTTCATAGCAGTGGTATATTTGTAGCAATAGTCAATAATACATTGTATGGGTCAAAATTATAGTCATTAGGATATTAGGATCATGTTCACTTAAGATATTTTGTAAATAATCTTGATTAGTAATATGCATCTTACTTCATTTAGACAAATTCGAATGATTTTTTTCACAATGTTTATTTATTTTTTATTTTTTTTGGCAACCTCAGATTCCAGATTTTCAAATAGTTGTATCTCAGCCAAGTATAATAATAATAATAATAATTGTCCGGCAACAAATTTTATGTATTTTTATGTATTTTTATAGTTAGGAAAAAAAGTTTATGGTTTATAGTGTATGTATTTATATAACTACACTAGGGTACTCTAAAATGTTCTTAGTTTCTCTGGGAAAATGTTGATTTAAAATAAATAAGTGACTGTAAAGATGAAAGTGATATAAATAAATTTGGCTTTACAAAAAAAAAATATATATATACAGTATATATTAATAAAAAAATATATTTATATACTGATGGGAAATTAAATTACATTGCAAAAGGGTTTAGTTTTGAGGGTTTATTATATTATTTATGCAGTAAGCACAGTATAATAAGAATAGGTTTCAGTTTCGGATTGATTTGCATACTACAGTGTCTTGTTGGCAGATTAAGTTTATTGAACAGTATTTGAGTAAAATAATTATATTTAGCTTTAGTCAGTGTATTAGTATTAGTCCAAATATTTCTTGGTGTCTGGATTTAGTGTAGTCAAGTCTCTAAGTAACGGTATGTTTAGCACATGTTGAAGCCAAGGGTCGCTGCTAGCCTACTCAAAAGTGAGCATGCTCAACGTATTGACTGAGCCCCACAGTTAATTTTCATTCTTGCTTCCTGTTTACACTCTTTACAGACACAAAAATGCCAGAGTAAAGATGGGAGACTGGAACTTTCTTGGTGGGATTTTAGAGGAGGTGCATATCCACTCCACCATGGTGGGGAAGATTTGGCTGACCATCCTCTTCATCTTCCGCATGCTGGTGCTTGGTGTTGCAGCGGAGGATGTGTGGAACGACGAACAGGCTGACTTCATCTGCAACACAGAGCAGCCTGGTTGCCGCAACGTATGCTATGACAAAGCCTTCCCCATTTCCCTCATCCGTTACTGGGTCCTGCAGGTCATTTTTGTATCATCCCCCTCGCTTGTGTACATGGGCCATGCTCTCTACCGCCTCCGAGCCCTCGAAAAAGAACGGCAGCGCAAAAAACTCGCACTGAGACGTGAACTGGAAGGCGTGGATGTAGAGATGGCCGAGGTGCGACGCAAAATAGAACGTGAGCTTCGGCAGATCGACCAAGGGAAGCTAAACAAAGCTCCCTTGAGGGGGTCTCTTCTGCGCACCTACGTGGCTCACATAGTCACCCGCTCGGCCGTAGAGGTGGGTTTCATGACCGGACAATATGTTCTGTATGGGTTTCAACTAAATCCGCTGTACAAATGTGAGCGGGAGCCCTGCCCGAATGCGGTGGATTGCTTTGTATCTCGACCCACTGAGAAAAGCGTCTTCATGGTGTTCATGCAATGCATAGCTGCCATCTCATTGTTTCTCAACATCCTGGAGATCATGCACCTGGGCTACAAGAAGCTTAAAAAGATCATCTTAAACTACTACCCCCAGCTGAGGGACGATCTCGATGACAGCTACTATCCAAACAAGTTGAAGAAAGATTCTGTGGTGCATCAGGCGTGCATCGGCACCTCCACGGGCCGCAAGGCCACCATTGCTTCAGCACCCAGTGGATACAACCTTCTTCTCGAGAGACCACCTGATGGAAGCGCCTACCCTCCTTTGATCAACCCGTCCTCTGCTTTCTTGCCCGTTCAGAGCGATATGCAAGCCAAAAACGGTTCTGATGCACCAAAGTACTCGCAGAACAGTCCCACGGAGCACAACAGCAATTCCAACAACACTAGCAGTGATACGCGTTCGCCGCCTTGCAACTCCGTCACGCCGCCAAAGCAAGACGAAGGGGAAGATTCCATCCACCCTCCACCTCTGTTCAAGAAAGCTCAGGAGTCTAAGACTTCTGACTCATCAAGCCACCCCAGGGAGTCTTCTCATGCGTCATCAGGCGTGGGAAAGAAGCCATGGAAGGTCAGCGCACCCTGGAACTGCTCAACGGTCGTGGAAGGTAATGGCTCAGACACTGATTCCTTGGAAGGCGCTAAAGCCCGCTGTCCCTACACCGCTGTGCGGGCACGTACTTCATCCAGGTCTGATTCCAAAATGAGCAGGCCCACCTCTCCTGATTCAATAGAAGAATCCAGCTCTGAGTCACGACATAGTCCACGAGCGTCACCGAGCCATCGGGCCTCACTGGCTAGCAGTTCCAGTAGCAGACGAGCAGCTCCTACAGACCTGCAGATATGAGAAAAACTCCATATACTGTAAGAGATGGCAGCCATGTCATTTTTACAGTTACAGGATATTGTTGAAAAATTAACATCTACTGAACTAAAGCTTTATGTTCAACTTCAGTTGTGGCATTCCTTAATGGATCGTTTGTGTTCTGTTTTTACATATCAATTTAGCAGTACACAATGACATTATATTTAAATAAGAATAGTAGTTTGACTACATGTGTGATTATGTATGCCTTTTTGTCACCTGGACATTTCTCTTTTTGAGTGCTTCCTGCATCGGAAGTCAAAATGATGTAATGGTAAAAAATAAAAATGTAAACCCACTGTGCTGTAATACAGCAAATGTAAAAATCCTCAAAAATATGATGTTGTGGAATTTTTTTTTTATTTTTATGTGTCATTTTAACATAATAAACTGGACTGATTCACAATGCAATTGAACCAGATATTGAATCTTTATTTAAGTCTGTCTTTTCTATGCATATGGGCAACCAGCATTTCTAAATTAGGAATCTAAGAAAGATTAAACAAGTTAAATAAATACATTTTTCTAGTTGACTCATATTCATTTTAGAATTATAGTGAGAATAAAAAAAGAAAAAAAAAGAAGAATAAAATAAAATAAAACTATTTGAGTGCTTCCTGCATCAGAAATCAAAATGATGTAATGGTAAAAAATAAAAATGAAAACCCACCGTGCTGTAATACAGCAACTGTAAAAATCTTGTTGTGGAAAAAAATTGTTTTGTGTGCATATTAACGTAATAAACTGGTCTGATTCACAATGCAGTTAAAACAGATATTGATTTACCTTGAAGTAGTTCCAAATCTGTAGGAATTTCTGTGTTCTGCCAAACAAAGATAATTTGAAGAAAGTTTATAACCAGTTTGTTTTGGTCTTGACTTTCATTGCAGGCAAAAGTCAATGGTGACCCAAAACAGCCTGGTTACAAACTTTTATCAAAATATCTTCCTTTGTCTTCAGCAGAACAAAGAAATCCATACAGTTTGGAGCTACTCGAGAGTGAGTAAAAGATGACAGAATTTTCATTTTTGGGTGAACTTCCATTAAGTCTGTCTTTTTTTTAAGCATGTGGGCAACGAGCATTTCTAAATAAGTCGAAATAAATACATTTTTCTTGTTGACTCATATTAACAACGAGGATTTAGATAAGTTGTAAATACCAAAATATGCAACAGTTTCTTCCCACAGGCTTGAAAAGAACGTATTACATCACAAAATATTGAATGTAATTATTATTATTACTTTTTTTTATATTATGGTTTGGTTCGTTTTTGTAAGTTGCCAGTTGCTGCTATTTTCAACTTGCATGGTATTGTCGTCGCTTCATGTCATTCTGTGGCACAAAAGCAAGTATCTTTAGGAAACTATTCTTACTCTTTGTACTTGTTCTTACACCTGTATGTAAAGAGAAGAATCACAAAGAAGAAGGAAGCTGTTACTTCACATTAAAAGTGTATTAAAACTGTTTTTGTTATTACTGCACAGCCCAGTGAATATTTTCAGTGCTCACAGCACCATCTACTGGACTACATACACATATGTACAACAATACACATTTTGAGTCCTCACACAAAAAATATACTTTATTTTCTGACTTGAAATATTAGAAATTAAATGCTGCTCTAATAAGAGTGTTAGGAACTGGACTGGCTATACTTCATGGCACCAGCTTTTAAAGGGAAAGTTTTACTATTATCATTTTAAGAAATCTGGATCTTTTATAATTCCTTTGGTGGTGTCCAAACCACAAACATATGGTCTTCCTAACATTCCCAACATAACTAAATGTATCTTTTAAATTTATATAGCCTATATAAAGTATATTTTAAACTCAACTGACTTGTGCTGCTAAAAACCACAGTCTATGCTAAAAACTAAAGTGCAACCAGTGATTAGTACAGATGTACATATACAAGTAAAACAGAACAGTAACAACATTGGCTTTATTCTACCATGTGACACATTGGTCAGTCAATGTTGTTATTATCTGGAGGTCTAACCTTTAATCAGCCTGTCATTTAACTGGTACACATATACTGTAAGTTATCTGTGACATACTTTTTTATTATTACATTAGACTATTTAAATATTTTAAAGTCTAAAAATTGTCCAAATTAGATTACTGTCTTAATGTCATATAAGCATGTCCAAAGATGTTAATTACAGTTTACCCATCTGAAAGATTATGCCTGCGTTATGTCATAAAATATATCAGAATAGGCAACTACCATATTTGGGATAGCCAAATGTAAAAATGGCATACTAACCAATGTGTTATTATAAAGTTAATAATAAATAATACATAAAATCAATCAATGCTATTTGTTTGCAACTTTCTATTTGGTATCTGAAATTAACAATTGCCATCGTAGTTTCCCAGTAGTTGCTGCAAAATCTAAATGACATCTCTATTAGATAAGTAAATTAAACGTACATTCATAAACAACGCTTAACATTTACTAACAAATCTTTATCAGCATTTTAAGGTAAGAAACAACGCTTCAGGTGAAAGGTCGGAAAAAAACACCCATTCGCACAAATCCGTGTCAGGTGACCATCAGGCACATGACTTGGAACGATCCACCCGCATTTCAATAGCTAAGTAGAGTGACACTTTATTTATCCAATCAGCGTACGAGATACCCGGCAGCCATCCAATTATACTCGAGTGTCGTTCTTAAGTGGGCGTTTCACTGAGAAGCGAAACACAAGAGACTGAAGATTTAAAGGAGAATCCATAATAAGTTTGCTCTCATCTAGTTATACGATAAGGAGGTTTTATGTTTGTTCAGTGAGCATATATTTCGTGCTGGTTGCATTACTAATAATCGGCCAGGTTATATTTTAAAGGGGTTGGGGAGGGGGTTAACATGTCGATCCAGTACGAGGCACCGCTGGCCGACAGCTACGGGGTGGCGGACTCGTTTCCCAAAGATTTCGGATATGGAGAAGAAGAAGGAGACATTGAGGACAGTCCTACTCCCTCCGACAGCAAACCGAGAATCCTGCTGATGGGATTGAGGAGGAGCGGAAAGTCTTCTATCCAGAAGGTAGGAGGAAGAGATGATATTTAGACCGTCGGTTGTCCTTCCCCTGCTGACTTCTTAGCCCAGCGAGTTAGAACCGGGTCAGAGCCGCTCCGGGCTGCCTGCTGGCACTGGACACGGGCAAGATCACCATTTAGAGCCGTTACAGCCAATCTATTTCTTAAGCACCGGTGGATGTATGAAGTTGCATGCATACAGGCCTAAACGCATCATGATCATGCAGTCGGCTTAGAAAGATATATGTAGCATATGCGTGCCATTTTAATGTTGTGATAACTCCTTCTGCACTTGATTCCTTATTCATATATTCATCCTTCACCACACCCTCTCAACACAGATTATGTAGATTGACTAGAAGACACTTTTCTACCTTCTCCTGTCTTTGTGCATCTTAAACAAAGGGTATTAATTTCGTGTAGCCTAAATTTTGTAAGACGTTTCAGTGCACCTCTCATAGGCTATAACTCTTGTTGGTTTAGAAAAATAAAGCCATTAAAAATGCACTCAGTGGCCAAATTAAAAACGCACACAAAGTAGCGAACAGCCCTTTTTACATATATGCTATAGAAATCCTCAACAATCACTTGAAATGAAGCTCTACACAGAAGATTAATAGAAAAAGCATTTCTTTTTGGGCTCTGCCATGGTGATGTCACATGACCTACTGTGTCACGTAATAGATATTTATATACTACTACTGATAATTACAATAGTAATATTAACTTTTAATATAATCATGCATATAAGATTACTAAACAGTATAACCACAAACACCATAAAAACAAGCTACTCCTGTGAGTTTCAGTAGTCACAAATCCCCACAGTTTGCACGCCACCAATTGAAGATAAATGCTGCATCATCAAGCACTGGACATGAACACATGACAGTCATAACTACCGTACTGTGAAACACACAAATGCCGCAATGAGAGAACTCCTAAGAATGCATGGGGACAGTAAAAAAAAAAAAGTAATGTACCACTTGATCACATTGAAAGTGTGTAAACAGCATGTTATTGTTGTGGTTGCTTACTGAGTGTAAGTTTAAAAGGTCTGTGATTACCATGACTGTATGATTTTAGAATGTAAAATTTGAAGCCTTTGGGAATTGAGTCTTGCCACCAGTAAGCTCCTTAAAGTTCATGAAGCATGTGACGGGCTTTTAGTTTGATTTCACAACTGCCTGACTTTTTTTTTTAACTCCCATTGGTGGAATGCTTTAATGTTCAAAATCTCTTTGACTTATTAGGTGGTGTTTCATAAGATGTCCCCCAACGAGACTTTGTTTCTCGAGAGCACCAACAAGATCTATAAAGATGACATCTCCAGCAGCTCCTTCGTCAACTTTCAGATCTGGGACTTCCCTGGACAAGTGGACTTTTTTGATCCAACCTTTGACTACGAGATGATTTTCAGAGGAACTGGGGCCTTGATATTTGTCATCGATGCACAGGTGAAACAAGAAATTCAAATACTTGACACTAATTGCTGTGCACACCCAAACGACATAGTGATGTAGTTCTGTCAGTAATTGGAGACTGGAGATTGTGAAATGTTATAATTACAAATTATGGCTATGTTTTATTCACTAGTGGAATATGCAAAGTGTTACGGTTTTAGAGTATCTATGTTTGTTTATCCGATATTTAAAGCTGTCACTGCAAAATATATATATATTATTTTTACTTCCATAGTATCAAAAAAATCCCACTTAGGAACTCAATGAGGAACTGTTTGTTTACCTACTTGTTTACTTATGTTTGTTTACCTTTTTACCCTTTTCTTGTTGAACTATACCTTTAATGGTTCTAAATAGTTGGCTTATTGAAATCTTGGCATTGAGTCCAGACATTCTGGTTTCATTTAATTGAATGTTGTTTGTCGTTGAGTCTTAGCTCATTGGATCACATTGGCTAAAGGTAAAAATAGGTACTACAAGATTAACTTTGTGTTTCTGATGATATAGAGAAGTCTGTGCTGTTTTTTCAAGCCCTTCAGTCATTATTAAAGATAAGGTCGATTAGATCACAGTTTTGCAAACCCTTTTACTACGGAAGTCTTGACTACAGCGACATGTGATATCACACAAAAAGTGTTATTTTATCAAAAAGAGCTGTAAAAGTGTGCAGTTTGTTTGGTAAAGTAAAGCTAAAGTATGGCATTTCCTCTAAACCTGGCCATCTTATACATTTGTACATTACAAGCTTATACCATCTTGTATTCTTCCTCTGTATCACAGGATGACTATGTGGAGGCTCTTAGTCGACTCCACCTAACAGTATCACGCGCCTACAGGGTCAACCCAGAGATCAACTTTGAAGTGTTTATCCATAAAGTGGATGGTCTGTCTGATGACCATAAGATTGAGACCCAGCGGGATATACACCAGAGGGCTAACGATGACCTGGCAGATGCCAGTTTAGAGAAGCTACATCTCAGGTAAACATATACGCAGTTTTATTTCTAACGCCCTTGATTGATCAAAGTACTTCTTGAAGCATAATATGTGCCCCTATTTGTGCGATCTGAAAAATTTGAACAGATATCCTACACTATTCTTATTTTTTTATTTTGCAGAACAGCTAATTAATTTGTGAATATGAGGACAAGTCATTTCTGAAATCGTAAATTTTTATTTATTTATTTTTTAAGTCACTAAAAGCAGAGAAACCGTGTTATGTCAGAGCTCTGGCGTTGATATAATAATGGATGTAATGGATTGATGTTGAAAAGCAGTTCTCTAAGGAAATGGTGATGTTAGTTTTTTGATGATGTGAGCTCTGTGTTAAATCTCAGCAATTATGAACATTAGCTAAATTAATTTTGTTGTGAGTTTTCAGTGGAGTGCTACTTATGGCTGAATCCGATTACATGTTTTTCTGTTGTCTTCACTAATGCTTTAGAATCTCCTTATAATTTTTACCAAATGTGAAGATAAGCATGCATCTCTCAATTCTCTGATCTCTGAGTGTCTGCTTAATGGTGCATCATCTGAAAATATTTGCATTTACCCTTGTATTATATGTGTTTTTGACCCTGAGCCACAAAACCAGCCATAAGTCGCCCAGGTATTTTTGTAGCAATAGCCAACAACACATTGAATGGGTCAAAATTATAGATTTTTCCTTATGCTAAAAATCATTAGGATATTAATTAAGATCATGTTCCATAAAGATATTTTGAAACTTTCCTACTGTAAATATATCAACACTTAATTTTTGACTAGTAACAAGCATTGCTAAGAACTTCATTTGGACAACTTCAGAAGTGATTTCCTCAATATTTCGAGATATATATTTTATTATTATTTTTTTTTTTCACCCTCAGATTGCAGATTTTTAAATAATTGTAACACAGGCAAATATTGTTCTGTTTTAACAAACTGCACATCAATGGAAGACTTATTTATTTTTATTTATTGTATTTTTTGCATTTACTATGACTTGTTTTGTGGTCCAGCGTCACATTTATATAAATCCAAATATGGCATCTTCAAACACCTCAGTAAAAAAAATATATCTTACATAAAAGTGTAAAACATTTTAGCTGTCAAAAAGGCTGAAAGGATGATTTTTTGGGGTTGCTGTTCAGGCTATAGGTCTATAGTTTTTAGGAATCAATATTGGTGTTTGGATTTACCTGCTGAGACCATATTAGGAAAGTAAGAAGCTTGTTTTCCTTCAGCTCTGTTCAGTACAGCAACATGAGTGTACGGTTCAAGGAGGCTTAAGTGGTCAGTGTCTCGTGAATAACAGACAAGGGTGAATTTCAAGAATACTTAGCATGTTCTGCATACTGTTATCAGCAGTGTGAGATTTCTCTGTGGTCTTAATAGCTAACACAACTCTGGTAATATGATTCGTTTTTTTTTAAAGCAGGACAGAATTATGCATGCTGCTGTCTCATTTAACTTTAAAGGTGCCATAGAATGCATTGAGAGAATATTTAAAATTGTTCTCTGATATCTACATAGAAGGTATGTAGCTTAGGTAAGGGGAAGAAATGCCCAGAAATGGTTTTACAGGTCCATTTACAACCCTAGA
>JAUMHQ010000076.1:13809641-13826520 GCA_032361165.1 Enteromius paludinosus
CACTTGATTTATATAAGAAGTAGGAAACGATGGTGTTTGAGACTCACAGTATGTTATGTTCATGTACTGAACTGTTACTATTCAACCATGCCAAGGTACATTCAGTTTTCCATTCTATGGCACCTTTAATAATGTAATCCTCAAATGAATGTGAATATTAGAATTACTCAAATTGTTTCTCAGTTTTGTCACCTTTCATAATTGTTGCTTATTAATTTTGCACATTAGACCATTGTGATTTTATAGGATATTGTATTATGTTAAAGGTTGCTGTCCAACATGGCAGAGCCTTTATTCCACTCTGTGTCCTTTGTTTTTGGTAACATTTCTGTTCACTTGGCAACAGATCTGTTTACACTGCAATGTTTGTCTCCCAAATGTGAATGGCCAGGGTATTTTGATCGAGAAGTGGATTTAACCGCCGTTTATCATTGTGATATCTCAGTTGTCAGAAGTCAATGTTCAGCCCTGAAAAATGTTACTTTAGCTACCCTGCAATTTTTTTAAACATGTGCAACAAGGTCTGATTTGTGTGAGATAATGGAGGGGAAAATAACAATTACGTGTATGCACTGTATTCAATATTTTTATATTTATTATGACATTCTGTCTAATTGAATGCCTGTTTTCTGTCCTCTACAGTTTCTATTTGACTAGTATATATGACCACTCCATCTTTGAGGCCTTCAGTAAAGTTGTCCAGAAGCTTATCCCTCAGCTTCCAACGCTGGAGAACCTTCTCAACATCTTTATATCTGTATGTGTCTCTACCTCTAGACTCCATAGTTCTTCTATATGGGTTATGCTATCCTAATGATGGTTGGACCTTAATAAAGTTCCATTCCCTCTTTGGTCACTCCATTATTGTCATTATGACGGATATATAGTGTTGTTGTTGCTGCTGCGGTGGAAATAGCTTATTCACTTTCCATCTCTGATGCAGTCATACTCATGCATGTTTTATTATCCTCTCAATGCTTTAAGATCCCATATCAGACCCTGCAGGGCATTATGCAACGTGTGTGTGTGTATGTGTGTTTCTCTGCTAATAGAATTCAGGGATTGAGAAGGCCTTCCTGTTTGATGTCGTCAGTAAGATTTACATTGCCACCGACAGTTCACCGGTGGACATGCAGTCCTATGAGCTTTGCTGTGACATGATCGATGTGGTCATCGATGTCTCCTGTATTTACGGGTGAGCCTTGTATATTATTTCTACTTGCATATTGAAGTACATGCACAGTACATAACAAACATCCGTCTATAACCATATATCCAAAGTAAGAAAAACACATCTCCATTCAAAAGTTGTCACCCCCTGGCTCTTAATGCATGGTTTTCCTTCTTGAGCATTTAACCCTTCTTTAATAGTTGTTTATGACGCCCTCAGTTGTCCTGGATCTCAAAATAGTACAGTCAATGTTGGACCCAAAGAATTTGTGGTTTTTGAAGAACAGCGAGCAGTTTAACTGTTCAGGACTCAAAAACAAGTGACTCATAAACAAGTATCACTATTTAAAAAAACACAGCTGTATGTGTAAACATCTTTTGTGTGTAAAATTGTGTCAGTACTAAATGAACAACAACATGCATTTTGAATGATCATTCTAATTCTGGTAAACATTTTGCAGATTTTCAAACTTTTGACCTAAACTGCATTCCCAACATTACTTTTAGTATGCTTTTTGTCAGTTCTGCATTCAAAGTATGTTTTGATCACACAGATTAAAGGAGGATGGCAGTGGCAGTGCATACGATAAGGAGTCAATGGCCATCATCAAACTCAACAACACCACAGTGCTCTATCTAAAAGAGGTCACCAAGTTCCTCGCCCTGGTCTGTATCTTGAGAGAAGAGAGCTTTGAGCGCAAAGGTACACCGCAGCGATAGTTATATCGGTGCCTTTCATACTAGCGGTTTTCGGTTATTTTTAATTCTCCTTTTTGTGCCACAGGATTAATAGACTACAATTTCCACTGTTTCCGGAAAGCCATTCATGAGGTGTTTGAGGTGGGCGTTTCTACCTCAAGGACAAGCAACCAGCCAGCTGGCACCCCTCTCATGAAGACTGTTGCCTTAAACGGAACCCCCAGGAGCACTGTGTAGAAAGATAGCGATAAAGACAATAACGAAAAGTGTGGAGACGATGGAAAGGGTAACAAAAGATAGAGACTACATGATGGGCCGGATTCTGAATATTCTGACCATCATTACTGCTCCCAAACGCTTTATAAGCAAGAGTTTGAAAGTCACTAAAATAAACTTGCTGCAATGGGCAGGGCAGAAATGTAATGCGGGGAAGCTTGCAAAGATACAGATGGATGGAAGGGAAGAGGCACAAAAGAAGGTGGAACACTTTTTTTGTGACTAAACGGCATTAACAAACTGTTCTTCGAGAAAAGACCGCAAACAAGTAACAGTACAAGTCACTTAGGAAAAAAAATACAAAAGCACAGCAAGAAACCTCTCACCTTGTCAGGTCGTACCACCTGACGACTTGGATGAATGCTGTATGATATGCTGCTGGTCACTTAACACAGTAGCCAAGTTTAAACGTATATCCGGTTTACTCCTCAACACGTGAATGTGGCAGACTTCTGTGAAAATTTGTGGTGCACAAAATCTGAGTGTACACTTCTGAAGCCTTATGTAGAGGAGGCCTGTCTGATGCAAGCCCCTAGTGCACACATGCACACTTGGTCACCTAAACAGCCCATGTATTGTGTATGAAAGGTTAGTAAAGGGATTGAAATGTGGTTTTGAATTTGTCTCGAGTGTGTGTGTGTGTGTGTGTGCGCGCGCACATGTATGTATCCAGTGGAGAGGGTGGGTGGGTGTTGCATATGCACTGGTTCTGGGCCAAGAGATGTTGTGAAGTCACTTGGGAGAGCGTTTGCGACTCCGAAGACTGAGAGAGAGCTGTACCATTTAATTTGACCTCTGGGACACTGTGATTGCACTTACCTCAGAGGATGTCAGGGATCCTAACTAACAAAATTCAAACTGCTATGCTGTGCTGTTACCCTCCAGTTACGTTACGGCATCCTTGGCGTGTAGCTCATGCAATCAAGGACATTGTTGAATGAACTTAAAATACTTACATTCCAGTTCTGAGGTGCCAATGCAGTTTTGCTTAGATTTAAAGCTCACTAATCTTGCTTTCACTCTTCCAATCACCAATCAGCATGTTGTTTTTGATTTGGAGAAAAAAAATCTGTGAACAGAAATTTTGGATAGCTTAAGTGACAGGGCATTTGAACCGGTTAAAATCCATTCCAAGCATGTCTGTAGAGATGCTTCATACTGTCAAGAAATCAGCTCAGTCTTTTCTAATTTCATTTAATGGAAGCTAAATGAAATAAGAAAAACACACACACAAAGAAACCGATCTTCAAGCTTGCTTGTGGTTCTTGTTTCTCAGACACATAGGACACAAATTATGCTTGTCTTGCGTTTTGCCAAAGGTGTTATTATTCACAAGAAATAAAACATGTACACACACCAGAAAGAGTATTCATGTGCTGTCATTGATTTGGTCCCGCGTAACCCAGCCTAATACAAATTGGGATCTGTCATTTAAGATTTTAAGTCACTGGCTGAAAGGAAAAAAGTATCTTGTGCACAAATCTTCAAAGAACATTTCGTTCCAAAATGTACATTGAAAAATAAGTTTCCTGTTGTTGAAAAAACACTATAGACGCAGCATAAAAATAGTCCACGTGGCAAGTACGGAGGTGTTGTGAATGATTCAAACAGACGGAAGTTATTTAACATTTACGTCCACCCACCGATTTAACGACATAGGGCGAATCCCAAAAAGAAGTGAGCATCCCTACTGCCTATTCCCTTCAGAAGAGCCCTTGAGGTGTGTTCTTTTAAGGGTGTAGGACATTACTGTCTTGTATAACCGTTTGGAACTCCCTTGAATCAAACGTTACATTGACAACGCTGTGCATGCGCTTCCCAACAGCTGTTGCAAATAAATATTTATTTTCATTATTATTACTTTATTGAAATAGTGTCCTACTGTGTCTTACTTACTATTAAGCGTTTTCAAACTCAACGTGCTTAAACTTGCGTCTGAAATCATATTTGTATCACTGACGAGATATTTTATAAGACTAATGGAATCAGCCTATTCTACTTACGTTTGTATGTGAAGTCAAAATTAATCCCAACTTAGTTTTAAAATAAATCACAAGAGCTCCTAACCGAAGATCAAGTGATCATAAACGGTGACCGTCTCACGTTACCTTCATTAACGGACTGCTGGAAGGGAATCCGTTGCTCATTCTCGTTTGAAACGTCCCGACAAATGGCGTCCCCTTCCCGAAGTGGCCTTGAAGGAAGCAAAAAAAGCCGTTTGGAATTCGCCCATAATATTTGAAATGACATTCGAATCTTTTTCGAAATCTTTTCTAGTTCACTCAATCAGTCTGAATGAATCATTTACTAATCGTAAAGAGTTCAATCGGATCCAGTCACAGCCGTAGTGGAATATTAATGATCATTAAATAACAGCTTCAACATATGACGTTTTGACACACAAAAATATCATAGAAACTGGAATATAGCACACTACATTTTCAACACTACTGCGCTACTATATTTTTATAGGCTATATACAATTTTACAAGATCCAACGTAGGATGAGTTTGACTTATTTTAGTGATTTTTACTGAAACCCTTTTGTACCATGCTCATTACTTAAACACCATCAATAATACCTTATGACATGCCTATATTATATCATTCAAATGAATTACAACACGTTCTAAACACTTTTCTGACAGATGGAGGCGCCAGAGGACTGCAATTAAATTGTCCCAACAAAAATACTGGCTAAAATGGAAATATCAATTCAAGATTCAATTCTACCACTCCACTTCCACTACTTTTTATGATAGAAATTGCAATAGGCGAGTATGCTGTGCTGGTGCTGAGGTACTTTCTATTCACTTTAATCAGTTATACCGAAGTTAAACATCCTTTATATTTTGTTTCCTTCATTTACGATCCTTATGAAACAGCACTTAAAAGCCTCATTAAACAATATAGGCCAACAATGTAAATAGCAGTCTAATAATAATTTAGGTGATCTTTTTATTTTTCTGAGTGTTGAAGCTTACGATTCAGTTTTATGAGAAGCCTAACACTATTGGCTAAGGCACTATTACTCGAGCAGTCTTGTTAAATGCGAACTTAAATAACGCAGCAATATCACAAGAAGCCAATAAAAGCAGCTACGCCTCGCAGCTACTGTCACGACTCATTACGAGACCCCCACATCTACGCAATTTACTGGCAATAAAACACTGACAGCATTTCTGTTCACTTCATTAAGCTTCTAATTTCTTGTAAAAATTTTGCATTAATCCCTTAAATGGCTACTGGCCTGGCGCACTGTAGAATTTTTGAACAAAACAAGAAACTCGACCAACTTGTGGGTAAATAATTAAACAATTCTGGCTAATTAAGAGTCAGGTTTAAGTGAAAGAAATTTTCGTGCATCCAAAAAACAAAAACAAAAAAAAAAGGATTAGAAAGAAAGAAATGTATCCAACAGCAAGCAAGGGCTACAACGGTAACAACAATTTCCCCCAAAGGCCAATTAGGCCTAATTACTTTACAGTTTATAGTTTTATTAACCTGCAATTGTTCTGAAGTACTGCATAGGCATAATCGCCTATGTATTATATAGTTTAATTATATTTAATAATGTTATGTCTGGATTGGCTAATTAGGTCAGAACTTATTTGTCTCATTGTATCTAATAATTTTGATTTATATTATAATATATTAACTTTATACAGCTATGTTGTGTCTAAGACATTACAATTTTTATTTTGGGGTACTACCATAATACATTAATATGGGGTAATACGAGTTTTTTATTTATTTATTTATTTTATAGTTTTTTTATTCCAATGTTGCATTATACCTAGTTAGCAGTTGTTGCAACTTTAGTAAGACGACAACTATAGTTAGGCTACCAATGTAATTTTTTGTAAGCGGTTGTATAGGCCTACATCTTTCCATAAAAGAAAGTTTTTCATGTTAATACTTTTGACAAAGGAATATTCGGCAAAGAGAAATGTTAAATAAACAATAAATATTGTTGATAAATCTTGGAACTAAAATAGTTTACTTCAAAAGTGTTTGAAAAACGAGTGTTTGAAGCACATGATAATGTCGTTTTCAGTACACTAGATGTCGCCAATGTTTATGAATTAGGTCCGAATGACTGTCTTTCTCTCTCTTTGACTAGTTATTGTTTGTCTTGTCTCTCTCTCTCACCCTTTCAGTGGCGACCAACATGCTAATGAAATGTTAACATCACGCACTTGTACAATGAGGGAGAAACCAGCATGATGTACAACTGTAATTTGGCTGAATAGCAGCGGCTGAAATTGCTTTGCTTTATCAAAACTGACGCGGCCGCGCACCCCCCACCGCTCTTCGACGTTAATGACCAAACTTTGCTAATAATTGGGAACTCTTACCGCTCCACACCTCTTCCCAGCCGCAACGTTGACGTGATTGTGCTACAGTCCTAGCACCAAAGTGTCTGGAACTTTTCTGATGGCTAGGTCTGATGTTGTGCTCAGTTTAGAAAGTGCCACACTGGAGTTTACACTGATAGACGTTTGTCAGCTGCACATTCACTTTTATCTCTTGCCACCGTAGGTGTGTATGCTGAAGGCCTGAAGCAGATGAAACGAGGCTTGGCTCTTGCTAAACAAAGCGACGTGATTCGAGGAAACCGCTCCGGTTGCCATTTTGCCAGGTGCTGGTTATTTTTTACATCAAGACAGCACTGTCTGGCAGCTCCACGATCCGACCGAGATGTCCTGTGAGGTGAGATCTGTCTTACAGGAGCAGCGCTCTGATTGTGAATTAGGGACCTGATCCGCTGGCCTGTCCTACTCTGGTATGGATCAGAGGGAAGCAGTAGTCATACCTCAGCACTGTCAGGGCCTTCTTTTATTAGAGCGCTGCTTTGCCAACAAAATCCAACACCAGACATCCTCTAGTCATGACAGTAGGAACGGGGGGAGGGAAAAAAGGGGAAGTAAGGAGTGAGACAGGAGCGCCGGTTGGATCCTGTATTTTTTTTTTGTGTTGGGCCATCAGAGCGTGTCGAGCCGGGGCAGTCAGCCAGCAGCCGGCTAATGGGCAGCGCTGGGTCGACTGTGACTAAAGGAACAGCGACAGATGCCATTATCTCAACCTCGTGCAGATACGACGTCCCGGACAGCTCAGCCCAGTGCCGAAGTTGTGTGTGAGCGCTTGTTTAAACTTAATGGAACACGATGGATCGGGTTATCGCTGGCTCTAGGATGGCCCGTTCCTCTTCTTGCCTGTCCGAGGTTGCACACACACACACACAAGATACGTCGCTCAACTCACCCGTTCCTCATTGCCTATTCACAGGCATCATGAAAAACATATTGCCGGCCTTCCGCCCTCATCAGCCTTGGGTTTAAAACATGTTCTTCTCGCATCACCAGGGATGTTCTGGATGTGGGGCGGAGAGTGTGCGACCCAGGCTGCGAGAAGCAGTCATTAGGCAACATTTTTTGGGGGTATAACAAATGTGATCCGCACTCGCTTTGGTGCAGTGATGTGGGACAGCTATGTGGCTGTTGACAGTGGATTGGCACCCATCAAGTCATTTGCTGGAGTCTCCAGTCAGACGTGAAGCTGCCGAGACTAACCAGAAAGGGGGAGAACGGGCATATGCATTTGAATGCGGTTCCTCTTGCCTTTTTTCTCCCTTGACTTCCTCTTCCTCCATAAGCAGTGGCAGATGAAGTGACCATGCTGTTCTTTCCCAAGTCTGCCTGCCACTCCGACCGACTGTCTCTGTCTTCCTTCTTTCTCTTGTCTCTTTTGGTGTCTTGTAGGTTTTTTTCTGACACTGCTGGACTAATCAAAGACTCCTGAAATCTCTCGTCCTCCAGTCCTTCACCCAAGAGTCCTCTTTCTCTCTATCCTGTCCTCCGTTCAGTTTGGTACTCCTGCACTAGTGTGTTGTCAGCCCATACGACACGCATCATGGACATACAAACTGACAAGATGAGAGCTAAGATCTTGCATTCTTATACATCTTTTATAGCTACAATGATAGGTAGTGCAACTACACATTCTATTACAACCGTTGAGGTCAGCAGGTCAAGGTTTGGCTGATTAGCAGGGTTCCTGGGATGCTGCTGGTTGATGTCGCTTACATGCTTATTTCTCCATTAAAAAGTTTTTTTTTGTAAATTACATATATTTTCTATAATATTAGAGTAGATGCTTTGTAGGTGCCCAAGTTTTCTTAGTCCAAAATTATGTTAACCGAGCGTGTGTTATATTTGTAATACACGCGTGTATTATATTTACTATATTTCTTTTGAGCTTTCTATTCATTGTATAATTCTCCTAATTTGAAGAATTTCTTCAAACAGAAAACACAGTCACACTTTAATTTGGGGAACAATTCTCACTATTATTTTGACTTTTCAATAAACTTCCTCAATAAACTCCTAATTTGCTGTTTATTAATAGTTAGTAGGGTAGTTATTCAGTTTAAGTATGGTAAGATAAAGAGATCTAGAATATGTGCTAATAAACACCCATTATGCTAAATAATATAGTAAAAAATTACTAGTGAAAACTGGCCCTAAAATTAAATGCTATCAGCAACACAACTGTAACTGTTCTTACTTTATTAATGATAAGAAATGATCACCAAATCTGCCTATTAGAATGATTTTTGAAGGATCATGTGACACTACTTTAGTATTTGTCTTATGAATGCTGTGTATCTGACAAACAAAATATGCAAACTGATTTTCACATATATAATAAATATAAAATTGATCTTGGATAAATACGGTCATATCCTAACAAACCCTATTTCAATGGAAAGCTTATTTATTATAGCTTTTAGATGATGTATAAATAAAAAAAACAAAAACCTTATGACTGTATAATAGTCCAGGTTCACATATTAGCTGTTTGTTAGTACTTATAAAGCACATATTCTATGATACCTACCCAATACCACTGAACAACTACCTTACTGACTATAAGTAAGCAAAAAAATTAGGAGGTTATTGAGGCAAAAGTCATATGGTTGTTATTAGCGAGAATTGGACTTTAAAGGGGTCATCCAGTTCCACATGCACTTTTACAAGCTGTTTGGACTGAAATGTGTGTGCACAACCACCCTACAATGATAAAGATCCAGAAGTAGTTTTCTTTTACTTTAATAAAAATAAGTTGCCCCTTCTGAAATCAAGCCATTCTCAAATGCATGTCGGTGTGGCCACTCCCACAATAGATGATTGACAGCAGCGTATCACACAGACTGAACTGGTGTCTTACCTCAGCCCCGCCCTGAGTGAGCCGTCATCAGACCGAGACACAAAGACAAGCAAAACTCATAAGCGATTGAGGTCTTTTGTTGTTGAATGTATTAATGAACATAGCAGTAGTCATTGCCCCCGACATCTGAGTGACTGAAGACGCAGTTTGGCATGATCCAGCCTCACCTACAGAAGCAGTGAGTATAATGTCTTTTAATGAATCTTTGCGAATTGCCTTTCCTAATAATGTGCTAATTAGAAAGTTTCGCTATGAATACGGCTAAACAAAGATACTCTGAGAGCGCCTCGGAAAAGAGGGGCGGGGTCAGCGGAGCTCATGAAGATTTAAAGGGGAAGTACACGGAACAGAGTGTTTTCAAAAGAGCTTGTTTTTAACAGGGTAAAATGAGTTTTTTACACTATCTTTGAGAAATTTTAAAACAAACTATATTACAAACTTTCCATTAAGACCCTAAAGAATCATATTAGCTTGTGGAAAATTTGTATGACCTTGTCTTTCAAATAAAAAGTGACCTTTGTCTATTTAGCAAGTCAAAGTTGTGATATTAAACGGTCACAAGATTGACTTTTTTGACAATTCTGTGCCCAAAACTGAGTGCATTGGAGATGGAAAGCACTCAAGCGGGTTGTATATGTCCGAGGAGTCCTCCTGCAGCCTAGCAACTGTTATCGAAGTGAATGGAAAGGCTAACAGTTTGCTTTATCCAGGTTTTATAGGCCTCCTTGGTTCAGGTTTAAAGTAGAGTGGTGGAGACTGCAGGTTGCATTTTACTGCAGTGGGAGAGTGGAGGACATCTCACCGTAGTGGTAATAAATCCCACAGAAACCACATCTCGGACAGTAACACCTCTCAGACAGTCAGGAACAGCACGGTCACTGCTGGAGCACTCAGCTGATTCCCTGGGAAATGTGGCCTACTCAGGCAGCTCCAGATGGCACAGCACAATGCTTCTGCTCTGTCTTTTCACTGACCTTTAGTAATACAGTACTGTGGTACACATTTTAGACAAAAAGTTTGTTTAGATAAAATTAACACAGTTCTCACAATTCCTGAGCCTAGTGTGAGAGTATGGTTATGCAGTCTAACGTGCTGCTAGTATACTTTTAAAGTGAAACAAGACTGGAGATTACTGGTCGTTCTGCAATTAGATTTTTGAAATATATTGAGTAAATTGAGTTCACAGAGATGTGGAACAAGTAGTATTAAAGGAAAAAATTTTTGAAGTTCAAACAAGCAAGGCACTTAAAAATCAAGCTAATTTGTTTTCTTCTGTAGATATTATATCGTATTATGACTATGAAAGTGAGTATTTTAACATTTACAAATTGCAGTCATTTTAGTTTTTTTTTTTGCTTTTTTAATTTTGAGGTAGCCACCAACCCCCCCAACAACATCAGCACAGCTCAACATATCAAAACATGTATTTATTTATTTATTTTTTTGGTGTTACTGTACCATATGTAACACTCTTGCTCCAGCCAGTCCATCAGCAGAATTTTCAGTATCAGCCCAAAGGTTATAATTGAGCAGCCAGTTGTGCAAGTGCATGACAGATCTCTGGCAAACATACCATTTTCATTGATGTTCTTTTTGCTGGATTTAAAAGTGATGACTCCCCCGTTTTTTTTGTGCGAGATGGTGTTTGCTGCAACTGTCAGGCTTAAGACCTTCGCCGGATGACGAATAGAGAGTGTGAATGACTGTGGAGCAAGAGAAGTGACAGTTGGAGACCTGCTGCTGTGGGCACAGTGTGCGTTTGAGAGTGCTTACATAGCAGTGAAGCTGCAAACTAAGCAAGAGCAAAGGACGGAGAGAATTACAGCAAAGACTGACTGCACAAATGAGATATACATCATGGAGGACAAGCGATGCAAACAAGATATGCCGCGAGGATGAGAGTATGTATATAAGGAGCATGTGCTGGAGAAGACCAAAGCAGAAGTTCATGGGATGCAAGCACCAAAACGTAATTTGGCACAAACGGTGAATGCACTTCCTGCAAGACAGCATTATAGTTACACCTTATGCTTTTTGGGAACTTTTTGTGCTGTTTTCTGCAGTTTCGCTAGCACACTCTCTTTCTCTTTCTCTGTAAGTTCGTTATTTGAGCTTTGGATCTATACCAGTAGATTTCCTCGCAGCAGTTCTCATTTAAATCTTCACCATTGTCCAAGAAACATGAACTGAAAAATCTAAAACACAAAAGAGCCATTATTCGCTTTGGGTGAAGGTGATGTCTCAAGGATGCTGAATAAACTTGCGGGTTTATTGTTATCCCCCCCCCCCCCCCTTTTTATTTCTATGATTAAAAAAACTTCTTGGATTAACCTTTGATGTCAAGCAAAGTTGTGACCTTGTCTTTCAAAGTTTCCTGGTTTTGGAGCCTTTCCGCTGTTTTCTCTTGTCAAGGGCAATCACAGCATTGTGCCAGCACCTGTGGTGATGGGGCGGTTTTACTGTGTGAAAACATTTTGTACTAAGAGCAAATCAAACAGGACAAGCACCCCTGGCTATTAGCTTTTAATCCTATGGCCTCGTTTTTCGCTTTCTCCCGCTCTCTTTTCTCTTTGTATCTCACTTATTCCATAGTGTCAGGGTGTACTATTTCTGAAATAAATTGATATTCAAAGTTTTTCTTCAGCTGTGTGAGATTCAGTGTGTTTTGTGCCTCGTGTCAGAAAGTTAAAAAGTACATTTTCCCCCCAGGTAAAGAACATCACTGAGCTGTGGATGTTCCTGTAATTCAAAAAAACTTCATTTTTTATTTCACCTTTTTTAAAGTTTCTTAAACACTTTTAATGTGTTCAAGTAGCAAGCATTATTTAATCAAATTACTTTTTGGAAATAAGGTGTTATTTAAATAAGTACGCTATCATACCTCAGTTATGTTTTCAAACTCCTTTTTACACCCTTTTTATGCTTATGTAATATGTTTAATGTGTTGCTTCCAGTTAAAAAAAAATGCTTAATTAGCATACATAATTATAACAAATTACTAATTATAAATTAATAATAAATTTATTGAATTAATTTATTTTTTGAGAAACGTCATTTTTTTACATACAGGAGAATTGGGAAGACCGGATTATTTACAGTATTCAGGAGAAAGAAGTTTATTTGTTAGTATTGTTAGTTGACATCCATCAGTTTTTCTTGTCAGTTTTACTTCTGGTTACCTGATTTCCGATTTTGTTTGGAACATAAGTGGTTAAATCTTTGGTAGATGTCTCAAGACATCCATGAGAACATTTCACTCTCTTCCTCGCTGAAATGCATCTTAAAACTACTGATAGGCCTATGATTTTTTTTTTCTTGCCACAAGTAAGCTGTAATAGGTGTGCAATTTGCTTTTTAGTTCCTCTCGCAATTACATCCATTACTCTTCAAGTCACAATGTCAGAAAGAGGGGAACACAAAATGAAATTCATTATATGCTTATTGCTGGATATGATGGGCTTTTAAGTCAGCCTGGTACATGATGTGTACACTTAAAAACTGTGTTCTGCCACCTTGCATGTGTTTTATTTTGTGTTTTGTAACAGACATAGTTTACTATTTCTGTTCTCAAATCCACCAGACTTTGATATGTATTTAAGTTTAAGTGCATTCTTATACACCAGACAATAAAATGCTGTTCCCTGTTCCTTGTGCTCTTGACAGCTGTTTTTGAAGAATGCTAAGTTGCTTGTTTTGCTGGTATGTCTAATTTGTCCACGGATGGCCTGGGAGGCATCTTGGTGGATCTCGGAGAATGTAAGTGGTTGATGTCAGGAAAGATCCTGTTTTCATAACTCACAGACTCAAAGACTGAACTGAGGTAATGTTGAAGGGCTCTGATAATCTGTTTTATACCTTTTCTCTGCAGGGCTGAGAACAGAAGGAGAGAGAAAGAGAGAGATTCGGATAAAAAAAGATGCAGAGCAGAGCGAATGGACAGAGACACACAGGGAATGAGGAGGAGCAGAGGAAGGTGATGAGGAAGGTATGTAAAAAAGAAAATCTCAATGAATGTGGGCACCCATGGTCAGAATGAATTAGAAAATCAGAGATCTGAAACTCATTTTCTTCCCGAATTTAATACATTTACATGTAAATGCATTTATATATTTTCTTATATTTAATATTATATATAAATGTAATAAATAAACACCAAATTTTTATTAAATATATACATGCATGAGTTTGTAATTATATATACATAATAAATATACACAGGATACACATATATTATGTAAAGAAAAATTTATTTATTAATGGTTTGTATATTATGTTATATTATTAATAAAAAGGTTCAAATAAAAATCAATGTTAAAAATATATACAAAAAATAAATAGTGCCATAAGTTAATTTATGTTATGAATAATAAAATGATTGAATAAAAATAATAATAAAAGTTACATCTGAAATGAAAAGCAATAATTTAAATTAGAAAAGTGTACACAATTCTATAAATTGTATTAATTAAAATAAAATAAAAAGATTATTAATAAAATTTCAGTTCACATAAAAATCAAGTAAAAGTTACAATAATAACTCCGAAGTACATTCAATATCAGTTAAGCAGGACTGTATGTTAATGGAATTTTGATTTTATTTTGTACATTTTTTAACCAAAGTTACCTTTTCAAATAAAGGCCATAATCTGAAGAACTGCCCTGCAATATCCAAATGTTTTGCTAGCTCCTGTCAAAACTTTTGGCCTAATCAAATTAGATGTTTTTAATGATGCAAACACACTATTTGTCTCACCTCACCTCTGTTGAAGTGATGGAGGTATAGGACAGTGGAACAGTGAAGATGTGCGATGGGGGGAAGCATAGGATGAAGGTCAAAGGGTGCAAAGGGTTTAGTTGGGGGTGGAAGGTAAAATACAATTAAAACCAAGCATGGAGTCAAGGGGAGTGACCTAGGTGAGAGTACTGTGTGTGTGTGACACATAATGAAAGGTTGAACCCTCAGTCGCAGAGATGGCATACCAAATCAACTCACCCTGGGAGAGAGAAGCCACAGCGAGAGAGGGAGAAAGAGAGAAAACGAGGGAGGGGGAGCCAGAGAGCGTGGTTGCCACGGGGCTGAGTGACAGAAATTAATAATTAGTGACAATGATTGACAGCGCACTCTCCATCTGCGGCCCGCCGCTGCCTCCGAGCGCTTGCCTCCGCCGGCGACCGCGGGCACAATGAGCTCCAGCGGGATTCTGAGAGACGCTGATGATTGACAACTGCCTCCTGGAGAGATGGGGACAGCCAGTGTGTAGGGGTGACGTGGAGAGGGGAACGAGGAGGAGGTGGAGGAGGCTTGCGCTGGGCTGGCGTGTTGGGAAGAGAGGAGGCGCTTTGGTCAGGATGGAAAAAGAGAAAGCTTACCTCAGTGCCAGCCCGACTCGACCCACCTCCTCCTCCCGGTCCAAACACGACGCGGCCGTTATGCAAAACACTCGCGCCTTCTCCGGGGAGGGGGCTGAAAGCGAGAGAAGAAAGAAGCAAAGACAACAGAAAAAGAAGAGTTTGTGTGAAAGGGAAGGGTCAGTGGAAATTAGCCAGCTGTCTGATGCCGCTTTCCCTCTTTTGACTGATTCGTCTCTCTCAGAGCTCTCCTCATTCGGTCTCATTATTGGCTATTATTGTGCAATTATTTAGCCTTCATCTTACCGCTAATCTCGGTAATTGTACAAAGCGAGAGAGACTTAAACAAGCTTTCATTACAGACATTAATACTGTTTGATATTCATGTGAATGTGATGTTGTTCAGATGTTTTTTCTTTCTTTCCTTTCTTCCAGGCTGTTTTATTGCATTAGTTTTGGGTTTATTTTTTATTAAAAAAAAAACCATGCATGTAGCAAATGTCATTAAATCGTATAGATATAAATAATTCTTCAGTGAAAATGTAATTTGGATTTATAAAATTTTTTTTTTTTATATTTGTATGGTCAAAGCATATATACAGTGGGGCAAAAACGTATTTAGTCAGCCACCAATTGTGCAAGTTCTCCCAGCCAAGAAAAAAAAGTCCAGAACATCAGATTGTAGGATTTTTAAAGAATTTATTTGCCAATTATGGTGGAAAATAAGTATTTGGTCAATAACAAAATTTCATCTGGCAACTTTGTTATATACCATTTGTTGGCAATGACAGAGGTCAAAGGTTTTCTGTAAGTCTTCACAAGGTTTTCACACACTGTTGCTGGTATTTTGGCCCATTCCTCCAAGCAGATCTCCTCTAGAGCAGTGATGTTTTGGGGCTGTCGCTTTTCTATGGGGATGAGATCTGGAGACTGGCTATGCCACTCCAGGACCTTGAAATGCTTCTTATGAAGCCACTAATTCATTGCCCGGGTTGTGTGTTTGGGATCATTGTCATGCTGAAAGACCCAGCCACTAGTCATCTTCAATGCCCTTGCTTATGGAAGGAGGTTTTCACTCAAAATCTCACAATAAATGGCCCCATTCATTCTATTTTATTTTGGTTTCATCTGACCATATGACATTCTCCCAATCCTCTTCTGGATCAAATGCTCTCTATCAAACTTCAGACGGGCCTGGACATGTACTGGCTTAAGCAGGGGGACACGTCTGGCACTGCAGGATTTGAGTCCCTGGCAGGGCAGTGTGTTCCTTTGTTACCAGCTCTCTGCAGGTCATTCACTAGGTCCTCCCATGTGGTTCTGGGATTTTTGCTCACAGTTCTTGTGATCATTTTGACCTCACAGGGTCAGATCTTGCGTGGAGAACCCAGATCGAGGGAGATTATCAGTGGTCTGGTATGTCTTCCATTTTCTAATAATTGCTCCCACAGTTGATTTCTTCACACCAAGCTGCTTACCTATAGCAGATTCAGTCTTCCCAGCCTGGTGCAGGTCTACAATTTTGTTTCTGGTGTCCTTTGACAGCTCTTTGCTCTTGGCAATAGTGGAGTTTGGAGTGTGACTGTTTTATGTTGTGGACAGGTGTCTTTTATACTGATAATGTTCAAACTGATGCCTTTAATACAGGTAACAAGTGGAGGACAGAGGAGCCTTTTAAAGAAGAAGTTACAGATCTGTGCGAGGCAGAAATCTTGCTTGTTTGTAGGTGATTGACCAGTCCGAGGTTTTCACGATGCTCTCTCCATTATAGAAACACCACGCTGATATCAGTTTTATTTTGTTGACTCTTCCAATATCTTCTTGCCTCAGTTTGTATACATCTACGTTTTTTGGGATTGTGGAGAGTGTAATCATGATCCATAATATGGAAATACACAGTAAATTGCTACCACTTTTGCATTTGTCCATGCATGTTGCCGTATTCATAACCGGAAACTGAGGATAGCACGGATATTGTGTCATTGGTAGGCGACAATGAACAGGGACAGTTCATTATTGAAATCTGGAATTTCTTTGAATTTACAAACCCTACAGAACTTTTGAGATAACATAAGTACACAACTGCATGAAATATATAACACTGTGCAAGTGGTTTTTGGATATTTTATTACAAAAATCTTACATATTGTGCCTT
>JAUMHQ010000076.1:13831971-13856420 GCA_032361165.1 Enteromius paludinosus
CTAAGCTACATACCTTCTATGTACACATCAGAGAACAATTTAAAATATTCTCTCAATGCATTCTATGGCACCTTTAATATAGGGACCAGTTATTAAATAACTATTAACTTTTTACCTAAATACTCCTAATTTGCTGCTTATTAATAGTTATTAGTTAGGTAGTTATTCAGTTCAGATATTGGGTGGGATCTGAAACATAGTAATATACATGCTAATAAGCAACTAGTTAACAGTGAGAATAAGTGTTACTTACGTATGAAATGCTAAACATGTTCGATGTACAAGTGCACCTTACTGTAAAAGTATTGTTCACTGTTATTTAATTAACACATGTTAACACATTTTTAGCATGTGTACAATTTATTTCATGTTAGTTTTTACATTAATGTGAACATATAGAAACCTTTTTTTTTTATGAAGTGTTATGCAAGTATCACTTGTACATGCAATCTTTTCTATAATACTATTGTACTGTTAAGCATTACTAAAGTTCCCTTTCAAGTCTGCGAGCAGAGGCTGGACAGAGCTGTATCTGTGTGTGAGAAAGAGAGAGAGAGACGAAGAAGAACTGTACTGCTAACCACACTGTGACCTCCTAACCCTTCCCTCCCTCCCTCTCCAGCCTCCCTCACCTGTGCCCTCTCAGGGAGAGTGACCTAACCTGAAAATAATTACAACTACTGAACTGTCACTGCACCCTCCACCTCATCTCCAGCCCTTAATGCCAAAAACACGCACCCCGTAGGTCAGGTCACCACATTAGATCACCCATACACACACACACACAGCAGCCCTGCTCCATGAAACTTCTTGACTTCCATTAACATATTTTCACTTTTTCCTGTTTTCAGTCCACTCTCTTTCTCTCTCTCTATTCCCGCCTCCCCTCAGCGGGGCCCCCAAAACTGTCGTAATTGCCTTTTAAAATAGTTTAGCATCTCCCTCAGAGAGCAGAAAAGTTTCCCCAGTATGGCACTGGAGGAAGAGTGAGTTGTTTTGCGGTGCTGCCTTGGAAACAGCGACGAGAGGAATTGAAATGATTTTGACTTCTGACCAGCCTCATCTCCTGGGGGTGGGGGGGGACCAGCACAAGATGGAAGAGCGCACTATGACTTCTCTTCAACGTTTAAAGACTTGTATGGAAAATATAAATTGGTTGTGGTGGGCTGAGAAAGTTGCATTGGCATTTGTTTGTGCCAGCAATTCCAGTTCATGAAAGACTTTTCCTTTTGAATATATTTTGCAGATGCAGTTTTGTTTCTGACTTGAATGATTTTGCTTGATTTGTTGAGGTTCCTTTTATTTACATGTATTTTACTTACTTACAGCCTTACTTCATGCTGACAAAATGACCACCTTTACGTTTGCTGGCATCTGCATTTTTACATCCTCTAGTAGAAATATTTGTAAAAGAAAACAAATCCCCCACGGAGCTACATTTTGTTTCAAACACTGTCATTTTACAGTCAGTCTCAAGTTTATTTTACAGGCATTTGTGTTTAGAGACAATGGTTTTTGAATAAGTTTAAGTTTTGCACATTGTATAACATTTTAAACACAGTCTACAAAAAGAAGCTAAAGATGAATTATTAATATTGTGCATTCATGTTAAGAATATTCTTGTGATTAAAACACTCTAAAGATGATTTTATATATAGAATAATTTGGTAAAATGTTATTCCCAAGCCTTGAGTAGTGATGGAGAGGACAGGTGAGCCAGAGAGCAACAAAATACAGATTCACAAAAGGTCCCAAAAGAGTTTTTTATTGATTTAATTGTTTTGCACGGTAGTGTCATGTAGCTGCAGGCACCAAGCATCTCCCACTCCTGGGAAATAAAGAAGAGAGTGTGTTTAGAGAAAACCCAATTGGGATATTGATAAGAAGCTCAGAATCTTCTCAGAGGGAGGAAGCAGACACAATTTTTTGCATATACACTCTCCTTCCTTTTTTCATGGACCACACTTTTAAATACGGTTTCATTTACCATGATACAACCAGTGAAATATTTGTAACTTTTACTTAAAATTGCTTGTTTAGTTTCCAAAGCATGTCCCACTCATATATTTGTGCCAAACCAAGTGGAATTTAAATGCAATTGAAATGCATATATTATGACAAAGTTGCTGATTATTGTATTGTTTGATCATGCAGTGAATGATCATTGCCTGTCAAATTTATTTGCGTTTTCTCTTCAGTTATTTCTTTAGTTTTTTCTTTTGGAATTACGGAATCATGTTTCCTTAGAGTAAAAACCCATGCAAGTAATTGTAAGATACAGTTTCAAGTAAGAATTTAAGTCCAACTGTGTGATATAAAATCACATTTACATTTGTTAAAGTTACATTTGTCAGATATAGTCCTATTTACAAATAATGAATTTGCTTTTTTGGAAACGGGCTTCTATTTAGATACATATAAAATACAATTAAAGCAATAGTTCACCCAAAAATGAAAATTCTGTCATCATTTACTCACCCTCGAGTAGCTCCAAACCTGTATGAATTTCTTTGTTCTGCCGAACACAAAGGAAGATATTCTGATAAGATAAGGTTGTAACCAGGCTGTTTTGGGTCACCATTGACCAAAAAATTCTTTTTAGGTGAACCATTGTTTTACATTCTAATAAATAAAAATTGGTACATGTTGCCCCTGAATTAAAGAGATATTCCTCTTGTTTTAACACATTAAATGGTCTGATTCATTTTAATACATAGTTCTAATCTGACCTGTTGTATTTTTCCACTTTTACTAAGTTAGCAGAGCAGCGAGGGAGCAGAAAGAGGAGGTGAGAAGAAAAAGCTGCAGTGAAAGTATGTGGACGGAAAAACAGAACAGACAGGCAAGTGTTTTATTGAATCTGCGGTGTCCACAGAATGGGGTAACTCACTTAGAGGGCGTCTCTAAAAGCATTCAGAGTGTGGAGCCCTATGGGCAGTGTCACTCTCAATCTACAAAACAGAGTACCGGAGGGGCTGCTCTTTGAATAAGAAAACTACTTTTACAATACAGATGGATTATTTCATCTCTGACTGGTCCCTCCTGAGACTTCAGCCGCATATTTCGGGGGGAATGAAAAATAGGGCTGTGAATGTATGTTTGGTCAAATCTGATATCAATATCACTTTAGAGAGATTATTTCCCCATATATGCCTCTCAGAAGCTTTTCACTCTGCTCGGCTCATGGGGATAGAATTTGCTTCTAAATTAAATGCGATGGTTGAGGGCACCACATGGGGTCTGGATTGCAGGACATATCATATCTGAAGGTGCTGAAAACCTAAACAGACTAAAAATGAAAACATCTAGAATCAGATCAGAGCTTTGGAAACGAATCATTTGCAAACTTAATTGCAAACTTCATCAGAACAGATTTGGAGCAGTTTAGCATTGCATCTCTCACCAATGGATCCTATGAAGTGAATGGGTGCCGCCAGAATAAGAGTCCAAACAACTTTACAGTAGATCTCTTTGTAACAAACAAAAATGTTTAAGATGTTTTAACTTCAAGACTTTACTTGGCACTACGAGTCTATAATAGCGCTTTTTGGTCTCTAAGATTAAGTACTGTTTAGAAGTGAAAACAGTCCAAACAGTTCTAATTAAATATGTTGTGGTGAATTGTGATGTGAATGACTAGAGGGATGGGCTGCTGCACTGATGGAAGCATTATTATGGATTACTTAATCAAATAAGTTGAACTAATTCTGACGGCACCCGTTCACTGCAGAGCCTTCAATGTGAGTTAATGCTAAATTTCTTGATTATCTTTCTATCTGTCCATAAAGGTTTTTGTGGTGACACTTTACAATAAGGTGCCGTTAGTTAACATTATTTGATGTATTAACTATATGAGAATGCATTTATTACAAAAATTTAAAATATAGTTGTTATAGTTTAGTTCAGGTTAGTTCACAGTGTATTAACTAATGTTAACAAACACATTCATAAACAAAATTTTTTCTTAAATATATACAGGCATGTATTTGTAATTCTATATACATAATAAATTACACAGTATACACACATATTACAAAAATGTTTATTTTTATCGCGATTAATCATTTGTCTGCTCTATATAAATGTTGTGACATTTGTGTGTCAAACAGAAGATCATGGTTTGGAACAACATAAGGGTGAGTTAAGGATGACCAGATTTTCATTTTCAGATGGACAATACATTTAAATAATGCCTTATTTGAACTATATTTACATAATCATCACTTTAAGTCATCGTTAAGTTCAATTAGCGCCATAGAAAACCAGAGACGGACGCTTATCAGATGACGGTCGTATTGCGTTACCAGACTTCCCATTGATTAGCTCACAGGATCCCCCTAGGGTTTGCTAAATGGTGTCTGTGTATTGCTATTACGGGGGTTACCAATTATTTTCCCCCTGAAATTAAGGGCAGTGACCCTAATATGAGGCCACTTAGTGCCCGTAATAAGATGATAATTGAGTTTGATGATGGACCCCCGTCCCCTCCCTCACAACTTCACAGCCCTATTCATGCTAACTGTCACTTCTTAGTAATGGATTACAGTGGCACTACTTACATTTATCATTTCCTGCATGATAGACTGTGTAGAAGATGACAGGAATAGGAAAGAGATGATAACGGCCCAGATCATCTTATTTCTCTCCGTTTCATCGTTCTATTTCCTCTTTAGTGCCGTTCCCCGGCTCCGCTCATATGTGCTGTAATTGTATATGCGCATTTCCCCTAAGACCTCAAATTAAAAGAAAGTTCTCCATCCAACCATTCAGCCATTCCTTCTTGTTCTCTCTCAGCCTTCTCACACGTAAACCCTGGCCTGGGGACAGCAAGCTTATTTGAACAGAGCTTTACATGTCCCTACCCAGCTTTGTGTTACTAATAAGGAGATGCTCATACACTTTCACTGGATTGACTTTCATGCAAGGGTGCCTCTTACTGGATCAGACCATTCTCTTCACAATGAATGATTTAAGACAGGCCTTGTCGTTTTGGGAAGATGATAACAAATATGGCTTAAGATCGTGGTGTTATCAAAACTTTTACATTCATGCATTTGGATGGGGCTTTAAACTAAGTGCTATGTTTGTTTTTGTTTTTTTAATATCTTGCTCTCTATTTACAGTGAGTGTGATTATGATCTGAAAAGGACAATGAGGGAGAGTAAATAATAACAGATTCTTCAAGTTTGTGTGATATATTCCTAAAACCCTAAAAGATAATAATGGGGTCCCATAAGAATCTGGTAAGAAGTACCATTCAAAAGCATGTAGGGTCAGCAGGAATGTTATTTTTTATACAAAATCGCATGCTCACCAAGACTTCTTTTATACTGTATATACAGTAACAATCAATATCAAAATAATGCATCCTTGCAATCATATCGATTTGATGCAATCAATCAGTTAACTTTACTGACCCCTAAACCTCTGGATTTTTCTCCGGTAGGGTCTTTTATTAGCAGGATTCTGATTCAACATGCAAAGAACAGATTGAACATGTGACATGAATGATGCTGAGACAAAAGGCAAAGACTAATCTGAATTACATACGCTCTTGTTGGCCTGTTATTTAAATTGTGGTTCACGAATTATCTTGAACTAAATTTAAATATTAATCACTGTGACTCGTGAACAGAAAGTCCTATCAACCAAATACCTGAACTTTTAAACTTTAGTAACATTACTTAAGAGGCGGTTATTATGCCAGATAATGCAATAATTTTGGTCTGCATTTACTTGACATTAGATATCAGATTTTAGATATTACATATGTTGCAATGTGTTTATGTTAATACAACGTGAAGTAAAAGCCAAAAAAATTTATTAGTACATGTAATGTAAATTGGTGTGATTTTCATCCCTCTCCATTTGTAAAGTATCTGAATATCTGGTGCCAATGAACTTTCTACTGCTATGAAGACTAAAATAAGAGTGGCTTTGAAAATGTGTGGTTAATTAGATCATAATGGCCTCATCAATTAGGAGCAAATCATGGTTTGGCCTGGGCTGGACATTTTAATGAAAAGTTGAAATGGGTCGCCCCTCAGGGCAGCGAGTGTCCAAATCTGCTCTCCCGGTCGTCATTTATCACTGTAGCACTCAGCAGACATCTTAACTCGGTAAAACAACTAATTCTGCCAGGCTGCGATGGGCATATTTAGTCTATACTGTTGTAAGCAGTGACCCATGCGTTTTTAACACACCAAGACACCTTGACGGTTTCCAGCATTTTCTCTCCCTCGTGCAACCTTGGAAAAATGCTTGTCAATCCTTGATAAAGTGCTTAAATAAAATCATTATTTGACTTTATTGATGTTTTTTTTGTCCCCATGCAAGGCTCAATAGGTTATTGTGGATTCTGCCAAATGGGTCTGGGAGAAATCATTAGAGTGGGCTGATGTGATTTACGTCCTTGGTAGTGAGGGGCACCCAAATGATCTGCCTCTCAATCGGCATCATCAATCATGCGGAACCAGCGGGCACCTCAGGCAGCCGGAGCTGGCGTTGTGTAGGGTGGGACAGATATGTGTGTGTGCAGTTGAGGGGTTTGATGACAAATATGAATGTTTAGGTTTGTGGGGCAAGACTGGCAGCATATTTGCCATCGCCCATGTTTGTGTGCGTGTATTGTCTTTGGCGGAGCTCCATCTTGGCTTGTTGTTAATGTTTGTGAACTGACTTCCTTAAAACCCATCATGGCTCCAGTACCAATGTGTCATCGCATCAGTGCGTCACCGCATCAGCAGTTAATTCCAGTTTATGTTGTAAACAGGATCTCTGAGTTCTACTTTTGCTGAGTTTTTACATCCTGCAGCTTCATCAGCGCCGTGACCTTTGACTAGTAAATTGATGGGAGCCGACAGAATAAACAACAAAAGTGCAATATTGAATTAGTGCCAGCAAACAGCAACATAATCTCTGCAGTTCATCACAGCTTTGTAAAGACAAGCAGGCAACACTTTACAGTAATGCTGCTTGTTAACATTACTAAATGAAGTGCAGTTGTCAGTATTTCAGTATTTACCCTATCTACAATATAAAAAATTATGTTGAACAAAAACTTCAGTCTTTTGACTTCAAAATTTCGTCATTATTTCTATGCGTTACTTGCAATTTATTTGTAATTATTTGTATAATGTACAAGCGTTTTAGTGATGTTTAAAAAACAATCCTATACACTAAATTTTTGTTCAGCTAATTTATAATCAGTAATTCATTTTTTCATAAGAGAAAAAACTAAAATGATCCGTGAACAACAGTATTTTAAAAAGTGTTATAATAAATTAGCATTAAATAAATAAATGCATTAGATAATAAATGCTGCATGAAATTATTCAGAACTGATTTAAACCTTATCTTATATAAAAAAAGCAAAATACTGTATTAATTATGGAGGATTTATTTTATTTTATTTTTTGTGTTTTTTTACGGTTAGCAGAAAAATTACTTTTATAAAAAAAAATTGTAATCAATACTTAATTTTTTATAAGAGGAAACACAAAAATTATCAGTAAAAAGCAGTACTATAAATATTAATTAATTAATTAATTATGGATTAATTTTTTTTACAGGTTTTTTTCTTATTTTGCACTTCTTTCTGTTGTATTTTAGGGTTACCGGTTGTGTGGGCTACTTTTATAATGCCTTTTGTAGCTTGACAATCCCGAGTTCCCCATGAACATTTATTGTATGGCAAAAATCTTATTAGGTGATGTCCAAATGTTCTCCAGGCTTTGTCAGATGGTTATTTGGAGCTGTCTGTGGTGCTGATGTCAGTGGGATCTGTTGATGGTGCTTACTGGACAGCTCTGGAAAGCCAAAAACACTGCTACATCCACAAATAAATCTTGGGGCCAAATACCTTATTGTTGGCCAAATGACTGAGCGGGATATCTCAGCTAGAATACAGACCTAACAAATTCATGATTAAACTGCAGACTTAGGATTCCAGGAAACATATAATGTAGATTAAAACCACGAAGCGCATTCATCTTATTGGTACATTCACCAGTGTTAAGAGGACCCGAGAGAACCAGCTATATAATATAAAGCATTTTGCATCACGTGACACGTGCATGATGTCTATAATTTAATAATATTGAAGCAGTACCATCTCAGATAAATCTTTGTAATAATGTCACATGCAATTGCAAAAACCTTGTTCATCTCTCTTTTACAGGCAGCGTGACAATGACTCGTGAATAACGTGACCCTAATAACGTGCGTAAAAACGTTGCGTGAAATCGCTAGAGCGTTCTAATTAATAAAACCCCTAAAACCTGATAAACTGCAGTTTAATGATTACACGAATAATTACGGAGGGCGGATAAAAGACAACACAGTGCTGCACGGACCTGATAACCCTTTAAACAAGCCGTCTTTATCCTCGCCGGCGTGCTCTCTATATTAACCGCGTGAAATATCACATGAAAAGAAAGGAAAGGAGGGGAGTGGTGGAATTAGCTGGGTTGTATAAGCAATTATAGGGGCATGGTATGTAGCTAAGCACACTAATAGGTATGTAGAGGAGGCATTATTCAATTAAAGTGGCGGGATACAGTGTGAAGGAACAGAGATGCGGTGACAGCGCCGGTGTCTTCTCCTTATGAAACAACCTATTTAAGCTAAATCAACTCCCACTTAAGAACAGCCGTAATAAGCACGGAGGAGACGCGCGGTGGCCCGCGGGGTCCCATCCGTCATGCTGTAATACCCAATCAAAATGAGTGATGACACCTTGCGCTGTGCCTGCCGCATCCCCTTCTGTAGCATTACCCTGCTCTTTTTCTGCATCCAGTTCCTGCTTGAACACCGTACTTTTTGAACATACTCTGGGAAGTCAGTGTGTCGGGTCCCAAGTGGAAATGCCTTTTGCTCACGTGAGTCAGCAACTCTGAGGCTTACATTCTGAAACCAAAAGTCATCTCTTTTCAGAAAGGCTGTGTATCACTGGTTATATAAGCAAGGCGTATTTCTGTGACTGTATTGTGACCCGTCTAATGTCTAAAGGGAAGTGGCCGTCTGCCAAGAATCTGTGACACAAAGCATGTTCCGCTGCGCTTTAATTTGGTTTTGAGGGAGAAGATTGGCTAATATTAATTAACCTATATTTTGGACACAGCATGACATAGTATTTTTGTCTTTTTTTGCTGTGCCACTGCCTTGGCCTGACTTAACTGTACTTAAAGAATCAATATTTTTGAACAAATAGCTTGAGTGAATGATTCAATGATTCACTCCAAAAGACTTTCTAAATGAGTCCTTGTTTCTGAATGAATCATTTGAATGAATGATTCTGTGAAAAAAATCCCAAATGACTTGTTTTTGAACAAATCGGTTGAGTGAATGATTCAATTACTCTTTTTTTTAATTTTTGTTGGCAGCTGACATGTTGCGTTTCTGCTTTACCAGGCAATGACTTTGCAGACCGTGTTTTGTAATATCCTGAAACGTATTTTGGACCAACTCTTAAGGCAGCATAATAGTTTAACGATCTACATCAAAACAGATAAAGTTTTGGTGGTAGCTGAGAGAATATAGGCCTATAATTACTACAGAAGAAATTTCTCACTTCAATCAAAACTAAAAGGTTGGTGAAAATGTACATTTACACACAATTTGACCACCAACCATAACGTTGAAATGCTATTTTTGTTTATTGTTTTAGCTAAACTGTTATAGGAAGGAATGCACGGGATTGTGGTTTATCATAGGCAGTGAAGGATACATCTCTGCTGCATAAAATTCATCAGAGGAATCTCAGTAGACAGGATGCGACTCGTTTTGAATGCGCAGTTGGTTATGCTGTAACCACTTTTCAAATGAACCATTTGAGTGAACGATTCAATGAATCACTCATAAACACTGCCATTTGTCACCACCTGTGCGTATAACAGTAACCTGTCACTGAAATATCCCTTCGACAAATACACAAACTAACTAATAATAAAAAAGTAAAACATAGCCAAAACAAAACATTTTGGATTAAATCAGACATGGCAAAGCAGCAGATGTAAAATGAAGCTCATCTGGGGTGTTCGAAGAAGATTCAAAAAACTGTTTTACTTCTCTCATTTTCTTGTTTGTTTTTGCCTTTCCCCCCCACCCCCTTTCTCCTACTCTCTCTCTCTTTTTCTCCCTCTTTTCTTTCTTTCTTTCTCCTCATCAGTGCGTTGTGCTCAGTAATGACTCCCACTGTGGCAGCGGTGCCCCTTTAAGGCTGGGCCCCCCTCCCCATGCATTATTCATCAAAATCAAATGAGGGAACAACAGGAGCAAGAGACATGGTGCATGCCACTTCCTCCTCAACTCCCCAAGGTGCCCCCAGCCTGCTGGCCCATCTCTCCTCCTCTCTCCACTCTGGCCTGGGGGTTTTGGGGACCAACTTGGCACCCCTTTCATGGTTAACTCTATGGACAAGACTTTTCTCTAGCTCCCCTGCCCTTTTCCTCCTCCTAATCTGTTGCACACCTCAAAGGTGCACTTTTCCCCATTAAAAAGTTTTACAGATAAAGAAATAAAGAGTACATATGACCTGAAGACTTCTATCAGTAAGCGTTTTTGTTTTCCATTGAGTGTGGGGTGCATAATGGAGGCATACATTTCGAATCACATGACCAAATTAATACTATTCAATGCATTTGCTTGTAGAATGCATGAATAATGAATGCTATATCATTTAACACTGAGCTCACACACTTGCCTCTAACTTTCTCATAGACATGCTTACCTGCAGATTTACGTATGATGGGCTTTGGGTTTAACCATGTGTGCATATTACACATGTAGACTTGAGGTAAAGCCAAGTTTTTAGTTTTTTTTTTTGGCCTCCAGTGTTAGTGGCAGCTCTGTTAAGTGAGCACATATCTGTTCATGCTCCTGCCCTAAGGATTGCATTGGAAGTGTGTTGAAAGTGCTATTAGTGATGTCACACACCTCTCACACACACAAAACTGTTCATAGAACTTAGAAGAGCTGCTAATATTTGCTTGAGCACGGAAGGGGGTTGATAGACTATCCTGGTGCTGTTGCACAATGCCGGTACATTGATTACTTCAGAGAAAGAGAAAGAGAGAGAGAGAGAGAGAGAGAGAGAAAGGGGGGAGGGATGATTTGATGAGTGTAGTTCTTGTATCCCCTGCTGTTAAAGGCTGGTATGAGAGCTGAACATTACCACCTGGGGCAACCCGAGTCCTCCTTCTAATATAATCAATTCAGTCTGCTGTTCTAATCTAAACTTACCTACACCTTTAACAACTTTAACTGTGTTCAGACTCTTTTCAAGACAATTCTCTTCACACTTAACTAACTACCTTCTTGTGTGTACTGACATGTGCATATTAGATTCGTATTTTTTCTAAAGAACTGGTGAGTACTGCTTACCTGCAAAAGGTAGGAGCCGATTTGGATGTTATCACGCGATTAGAATGGGCCGTTATCAGTCGTTATCTTATTCATATGGGTCAATAGGGGCCTGCTGCACCTACTGGTAAAACTTGAAATGAAATTAATTATTCTAGCGATTAGATTTTGTTTATTTAACGTCTACACCTGCCCCGACCCTAACACCTACCCTTTACTATGATAGAAAAACAGTATTATTGTCGTATAGTGTTAGGAAAATAAAATGTTCGATTGATGTGCGCATGCCCAGTATTCCTATGAATGATAACAGCCTTCTAAGCCTACCAGTAGGTTCAGCAGGCCTGATAACGACTGATAACCCCATTCAATCGAGTGATAACATCCGAAGCGGGTGAAGGTGGCACAGCGCTAGAATGTTCTGGAGGGTTGTTAGGCAATAGTTGTCTGGGTGTTCTGAATGGTCACAATAGTTTCTTTGTGTTTCCTTTTTAAAATGCATGTATTTAAAAAAAAAATGGTTACACTTTATTTCGATAGTCCATTTGGACCTTCTACTAACTTTAAGGTATTTTGTAACTGCATGTCAACTACATATCAACTAATTCTCATTAATTCACAACTACATGTCTACTTACTCTCAGATTAGACTGTAAGGATAGGTTTAGGGTTAGTAGGGACCCATCAAAATAAAGTGTTAGGAGATATTAATCAGACGGTCTACTAATACTCTAATGACTGCTAGTTGACATGTAGTTGACAAGTTACTTACTGTTAGTCGAATATCTAAAATGGACCACCAAAATAATTTTACCAAAAAAACTTTTTTTTAAAGATTATATTAATGCTATTGTATTCATTCTAACTTTGTTTTGTTTTACTCTTTTTTCCCCCCTATTTTATTTTAGTTATCTAAAATATTTTGTTCTAATTTACGGTAATAAAGTAGCCTTCTAGTGAGTTCTAGGTTGAGGGTGTTATGAATGGTTTTTAATTCATCATTTTATTTCAGTTTCAATTTGTCTTTTTGTTTGTTGATGTATTTTTATTTTGTAATTTTTTTAAATTAACTAAAATTGTGTTTATATCATTTTTTTTTTAATTTTCATAATAACAAAAAGCCATACTAGATTTTTCAGTTAATGGAGATAATTTAGATTAATTAAAAATAGTGAGCTTTCATGTTTTTTTTCCCCTTCACATTGCTAGGGTCGGGGTGATTATTAGGCTCCTAAATTTTAGGACTAAAATTAAACCAATTCGTTCAGACGTCTGAGTCGGAGTTTGAGCAGTAGTACAGATGCTTGCACTCATTTGTTTTCCAAACTATTTTCCAAGTGCTGAATTCCAGACAAGCCAAACTAGAAGTGTCACAGGCTCCTCACCTGAGTCAAATCATCTGGGTCATGCGCCGGGTTACACATCTTCGCAGATACAGCCCCATCGGCAGGGTGCAGGCTATAAATGGAGCAGAATTGGGTTAAGATGATGACAGTGGCTTAAACTGACTGATGTGATGGGTCTGTCAGCAGGCTAATCTGACTCTAATGGGTATGACCTGTACAGGACCCAGCTGGCCCCCAGGACCCCCCTGATTGGCTCTATTTATTATGGGCTAGAGGACCCGGGGACGACTTGCATAGTCATTCCACTTTCAGGTCCAATTCCTGGAGTCCTGATGAGCTCTGCCTCCCTCCGCCTCCTCGTTTCTCCTTCGCTCTTCCCGCTTCCACACCTTTCTCATCATCTTTTGTTTCTTCCTAATGGTTCAATTAAAGAGGTTAATTCCGAGACGGCCCTCCTCAAATCAGCTCTCATCACCTTCCCCTCTTCAGCCTCCTGACCGCCGCACCCAGCCCGCATTTATTATTCATCCCAATCAAATAAGAGCAAAGGCGGGCTGGAGCAAGCTGCTTTTTCCCCCGCACCCCCTTCATCCCGCCATCTCTCCTCTCCGCTCTTTCTTCTCCTCTTTGGAAGAATTGCCTTTTATTGAGTGAGTCGGCACGCACTCCCGCTCTCGCATACACATACACACACACACACGCACTCACTCCCGGACCCCCCAGCTTCCCACAGCCCGTCCCTTTCCTGGAAAATGAGCAATTTTCTCATTGTAATAACGCGCCTCTGTCATCGGCCCATTATCGGCATGATAAAAGATGAAATATTCGCAGCGGCTGGCCTCCTAACCTGATCTGGGCGCGATATTGGAGCTTTGGAAAATGAGTTTTATCTGCTTTAATATACTCCTTGGCAGACTGACCCTTGAAATTAAACATTATTACAGAGCGGATATTTAAAAAACCGGGGCCACAAATTACATCAAAATGAAAATATTAAGGAACATTAGGAATATATCAAGTGGCGCCGAGCTAGATGTGGGGAGAGGTGGCTGGGGCGCAGAAGCGTCGCCGGTGTCACAGCAACGGGAGAGGGGAAATAATAACAATTCAGCCAGTGCCGCTGTCATGTGTCGGGATAAACTAATTATCCTCTCCGACACTTTCATCGCCAGGCTTTATTAGGAGACGAGGATCTTGTAGAAGTGTGTGGGTGACTGCTTTTGTGGAACTCCGTCAGGTATGGAGTTGTTGACACCCTTTCTGCCTTATCTCTTCACTTCTTAAAAACTTTCAGGCAGACACCGGGTCTTTGCGGTGAGGCTCTGAATTCCCCGGTTTTATCTGTTTGGGTGCTGAAGGACGTAAACAGAGTACATGGATCCGGAACTCGGGAACCAAGTCTTTCTCCAGCCTTACAGGTGATTTGTCATGTGGTGATGGGATGACGTGAAATGCAATAAAATCCCGGCAAAAATGCGATTTGAATAGATTTCCGACGGAGAGGTTTTTTTCAGGATGTAAAGGTAGAGGGATGAGCGAGCGTTTGCCCTGGAGGACAGACTTAGAAACTTTTACTTTTGGCCAGGCCTGTTTCTTTTTCTCTTATCTTTGGCGGTTGGATCCCCTCGTGTAGCACGTGCCTCTTGGCGTCGCCAGAAAAAAAAAGTTGAGCCAACGTTGAACGAATATTCAACGCTGACATCTTGGGATGCTTTGCATACTGACAGGCACATAAACGCAAATACACACGCACGTTTCTAGTCCAAAAAAAAAAAAAAGCCTGGATTTGGCTGTTATCATTGTGAAAATGCCAAGTAAACATCGCAGAGATGTTTCACGAGGGTTTGGAGAGCAAATCGCTATCAGGCCGAGACAACCTGCCGTCAAGTGAGTGATACGTCGAGGATTTTCCCTCGGTGAGCGATCGCAGAATGCATGGGAGAGTCTGTGATAAGGAGAGGGATAAAATTAGCATTCGTTCCAAACCAGGGAGAGAAAAATAAAACAGAGAGACCAAATGACTAACTGAAGGAAGACTAACCGCAGGGGTTTGCGACTGGAAGGGGGAAAAAGCAGTGAGAAAAATGGATCTCCTTTCCTCCCACTCTTTTTCTTTTTTCTCTCTCTTTCTCTATCCGCTCAGGCACTTGATTCATTATGCTGATATACACAGTATTTGCTTCCTGAACGGGGCTCCTTCTTTCCCTCCCCACTCTTATAAAGACACACGCACACACACACACACAAAATAGGTGCCGGTGCCATAAATATAGCAAATGACAGAGCCTAGCAGCAGAGCAAGGTCAGCCACGGCCCCTGATGACAGTGCTGTGAGCACCGCAGTGCATTCTTGTTAGAAATACACAGATAGCTCATTAGCAAGGGCCCCTGAGGCCCCCAACCTCTTGTACCCACACACACATAAAACGTAATATACACTTTACTTCTGTAAATAAACAAACTTACCCTTACATGTACAGCAACCTGACCATATGACAGAGCAATATGCATATGGAAGTATAGCCACAACTCACATTAATGACTTAATGGCTCCCACAGACTGACTTTGTGTGAGTGAGACGGACGGAGAGAGAGAATCCGAGAGTTCTGACTCGACACGGCTGCCGCTGTCACTAGGTAAGCGTTTTTCTGTGAGGGTGTCATGTTTACATTGGCACCCAAATACCCTGAAAAGCATTATGTCAGCACACTAATATACAGATGCAAACACATTTCTCACTGTCACGGATATGCATTCCCCCCCCCCCCGGCTGGCAGCCTTTTATTTACCTTTTTCTGCATGATACACACATAAAGGTGTGCATGCACACATCATTTGCGACTTTTTCTTTTGAACTTTGTAAATCGGTTGTGAATTAAAGCTATCACGTTAGACGGCAGTTTACAAGGGAGAAGGTGTTTTGGAAATGACTTTGCACATCACATTTGTGGATCTAAATCAGTATCTTGTTTTAGCACGCAGAGGAAGGTGCAGTTCAATATGAGAAACGAAATTGCGATCTTTAAGTTGTCACCTTAAATTCTGTCAAGTTAACTCTTTTCTTGAAACGAAACACCTGTTTGACATTATGTTAATTTCCATACAATAAAAGTGAAAGGTGACTAGGAGCTGTCACATTCCATAGATACAAATTCAAATGAAAATGTGAAAAGGTGATTCGTACAACTTGTCTTCCAAAGTCAAACATATGAACATTTTAACAAGATTTAAATGTCAACTTTAAGGACTTAATAAAAGTTTTAAGGTTCATTTTTTTAGTTGTTTTTTTTTTTGCATATCAAACTTGTATTTTGGCTTTCTTTTATTTCAAGGGCTGCCGTACTGCTAACACACCCGCTGTGCAGCTGCCCTCGGGCCACATTGGCTGTATGTGCAATGTCGGGCACAGAGATTTTTACTCTCCCTTTCACTTTCTTTCTCCCCCTCCCTCTCTCTATGGGTGTCAGTCTGGCCCCTGTCCCGTCAGACAGGCATTGGGGTGTGACGGGCGGCCCAGGCTCCTTCCTCAACCCCCTCCTCTTCTTTATCCTCCTCACCCCACGTGGCCTGGCACCCACCACTTACCATCCGGCGATTCCTGCCAAAGGGTACCTTCCGCAAACCCCCTCATACAATATCTAGAACAACTGTGGCCTCCTATTCTTTACCACTGAACAATTGCTTTGGAGATCATGAGGCTAATTTACCATTTATTTACCTGGGAGCTATTCATTTCAATTCTTTCAGAGATGTACAACAAACCAAAGAAAACAACCTTTCATTTTCACCTTGCATTATGTCATAAGGTTATATAACAGTGAGAGGAAAAGGCTTATTATCTGTTGTCTTAGATTTTATCCATACACTGATTATGAGTGATGACAAGAAGCTGATAATAAGAAGAGAATGGGGATGATTTATCTAACGTTCATCAACTATGGTCTTAGATCTCTCACATTTTTAGCAGAGCTACATTTTTCTATTATAAATATCAGTCATTTTAGGATCTGTGATTATAAGTGACTTATAACATCTAAATATTAATTGTTATCTGCCTTTTTAGTTTGAATTAAGGGTCTTAAAACAATTGAGCTGTTAATCATGTGATCATCAGCCTAATTACCAGCATCCTTTTTATATTCTGTATTGCAAAGTAGGCTACCACAGTACCTGTGTACATGTCTTCCTCTGCCAGTTTCACTTCACAATCCCACATTCCCCAGACTATGAGTGAAGGTGGAACTCTCTGTCGTTCCCTGGGAGGGCGATGCGATGGGGTGACAGTGTTTGGAAGGAGGAGAATGTGTGTGTGTGTGTGTGTGTGTGTGTGCGCCCCGCCCTTTCTTTAGCCCCATGGAGATGCATCGTCAGGGTCAGGGGATATAGAGAGATGAACACAGGGAGGCCGCACTCCACAACTTGAAAGGAATTCTAATGAAGCCAGGCAGTCGTGTAGCCTATTCCCCCGACAACAGGCCTCAAACAAATAGCTGCATTTGATGTCCCTCGTTTTATAGTTTGGAAAATTGCATGTTTGTTTGTGTGTGTGTGTGTGTGTGTGTGTTTATTTAGTGTTTGTGCGTTCATTTGGAGTTTCTATGAAACTGGAGCAACACACAAGATGTTAACGAGCTTTTAAAACATACATTGAGATAATTTCTTATACTCTTATACACTGAACTGAGCATGTTTTTTCTTCTTTTTAATCATATTTGTAGATAACAAAAGAGGACTGCATATGATTATTAAAAAATGACTGATTTATCTTTGATACGCCACTGAGACATACTCTTTCATTAGCGCAAGTCTCGGTTTTGTCTCCAGATTCTGTGAAAAGACACAACTTATATCAATGCATTATCAGAGCAACCTTAAACTTGTTGTTTCCATACATTTATTTTATGCATTCGGATGATAACATATTTAGAATTTCATATTTTTCTTCATTTGTTTTTAAAGAATTCATGGCATAAATGCAGCAGTACACAGTAAGTAGCCTACATTTAGGCAATTTCATATGCAAATATTGTTATTGTCCCTACAATGTCATCCTGTATCAATAGAAGTAGGCTAGTCTGCTCCAAAATTTGAACTGTTGCTCTGTTTGAGGAAAATATGTCCAGGGAGTCGCATGGCTAGGAAACTTTCTACATTTGTAGTACAGTTTAACCTCTTTCTTAAAAGGCCATCAAAAGAAAACAATAAAAGTGACTCAATGGTCACTTTTTATCCTGTTTCATTAATATTAATACCAATATTCAACACCCCCATGTTAACCCCCATTTTTTTTTCTTTGACAACCTAGGGGTGCGTGTAGAACAGCTCGTATGAAGCGAGATGTCTTTCATGTTGCAGTCCAGCAGCTTTGCCTTCGCTGGAGCGTGTAGCTGCTCTGCGCTCATACAGCCTGAGCTTGTCACTCCACCACAGCTTGTGTAAACAGTAAATAATAAACAAGCACTTTAATACATTATTGAGAAAATCACTTTAGGCAAGCGAGACGGTAGGAGAGCTGATCTGGAGCAGAAGGAGGCAGAATGACACTGCTGCTTAATTTACAATCTGTAATCAGTCGTACATATTTAAATAAAGAGCGCAATACAACAGACTCCAGCAATTTGGAAAACCTGTCGTTTTGTTACGTGCATGTGCATACAATGAAAGGTTAACATTGAATGAATAATTAGTATAATATATAAATATTTGGTTGGTTTTTACAAATATGTAATTTGTAAAAATCAACCAACAGATATTTTATAGCTTATAATTCAATTAAAAAAAAATGTAATCCCGGGGAGCCTATGTGAAATACCCGGATCTGAGTTACGGGGACTTTTAAAGAATTTATAATTAAAGCTCCCTAAATAAACTTTGTACGTCACAGATTATAAAAGCGTTTTATACAACGTTTCTGTAGGCTAATTAAAAAAAAAAAAATGGTGAAATGTGTAGGCTACGCTAGCGAATCAAGTTGGCCGATGTTACCATAGCAACATCTACCTCGCTGTTTATCACTTCATTTTACAAATCACATTGTTTAAAAAAAAAAAAACATTTTTAAATGATTTTAGCTAAACGCTTAACCGACCCGTATCGAGAAATTGTTGACAGAAGTAACGTTAGGCTAGTTGATTTTCCCTAAAGTCAATTCGCACACTGTGGAAAGTGTGTGTTTATTTCTTATCTTTGTACACCTACATAACTAGAATCAAATGTAGTTTTTAAAAAATATACTTCTGGGACTTGTGCGTGCAGACTACATCATGTAGTTATTGAGAGGAATAATTGTATTGTTTTCATATTCTCTTCTCTCCCAGTTGTTAAGTAGCCACTGCTTCATCCCAGCAAACCCCCAGGGCTCCAGTGTAACTCAATTCACCCAGGCTTATTATATTTATAACTAGTATAATATCAGGGACACTCTTTGAGCTCCCCTCGTTCTCCTGTGCTCATTCGTTGGAACTTTTATTTTGTTTTGTACGCGAAGATACACGACTAAGGAATTTACCTCAAACTAAATTAATTAAACGAAAAGTCTTAGTCTACAAGTCTGGTTGGTGCACGTTATGTCACGCGCTGTGATTTTATTCATGATGACTTTGCAAATGCACAATATTATGCTAAATCAAACAGTATCGTAATGCATCCCAAAAGACTCTTTTGTTTAATTTTATTTCCAAAAAGAAGAGCGCTTCTGACGTAGGACGTTTTTTTTTTTTTTTTTTTTTTTTTACTTGGCTGCAATAATAGAAATAGCCTGTAGATGGCAGTCAGAACCTTGGCAAGCGGCACAGCTGAAATCCCACTGATTTAGTAAGTCCGAGGAGAACGTTTATGCGTTCAATTTACATGCACTTTATTCAGAGACAGCTCTAAAATATTCAGATTGGCATCTCTCGGTGTGGAGTACTTTTAAAAAGACATAATTCGACATTCATTCACACGCTACAGGGATGCACAACAAGCTTGAAGTCACGCAAATGGAGGAGGATAATGGTGATTGTTATAATTTGGTCTTAACTTTAGTCTGGACCTACATTTAGTTGTATTGTGAAATTGTATACTTAATAATCTAAAGCAATTTAGGTTTTCTGATAAACTTACCTGCAAATTGCTTTGTCACATAACCTAAAGAAATATGGCAGCCGAGTGAGTTTTGTAACACATCTTGTTTCAACGCATGTTGCTCTTTTTTTTGTATCATGTATCTCAGACTTTGATTTAATGTACTGCTATTTGACATCTAAATATGTAAAGTAGCTTAGAAATTGCAGCTTATTCCTAAACGCATAAATTATTGTCAGTTACAGAGAGCTGCTGTTACAGTTGCTGTTCTATTGGTTAGAATACCAATAGAAAACATGGACATTTTCAATTTCATGCATGCATTTATTTTGATAATAACATTTCATTTAAAAAAGATGAACGTATAGGGAACTAGATTATTGTCATTATTAATATTTTTATTATTATAATTTTTTTTTTTTTGTGGGCCCAGTAGAAGTATAAGTGTTATGACCATCCCTGTCTAGTCAACTGTGATATGTCTAGTTTATTTTATTTATGTAAATGAAAAGCATGTGTGGATGTTATAAATCAATCTGCTGATGCAGATTCTACTTGGTTTGAGCATCAGTTAACACATTCACAAGTTAAACATATGAACTAAAAGTTTACCTACTGTACTTACCTTAAAATATAATTTTGTTCTTTTGATTTCATACATTTTATAATTTTTTTTATAGACTTGCAAGTTCAACTGATTCCTAACGACAAGTATGTATGCACAAGTATTTTAGGGATTTCAACTTGATGGTGTTACGGCACTCCCCTGCGTCTACTACTTTATTTGGTAAGTAATGTCTTGTCTGTTTGGCCTCACTAAATCAAATATAATATAGGGTTATGCTTACAAAAGTCATTTTATTTAAAGGTCAGGTCAGTTAGAAGTAGCTGTTTATGGTTAAAATTACACTATTCATTGTAGTACCAGTTAAACAAGGATGTTTCAGAACCCAAGTTAATCAGTTCAAGGTGAGTTTATTGCTAGTCTAGAACGGGGGCCCTCCGTCTGCAGCACATGTGAGGGATGAGTCGCCCAGTTTAGTTCCAACTGAGACAATAGAGGGACGGAAGGGGACAATGAGGGAGCGCTGCTGAAAAGAGAACGGCTGGGGTGCAGGGGCACAGACGGCAGGAGAGAGAGAGAGCGAGGAGGGGGGTTGACAGAGGGGTCAGTGATCGGGGTTAGTATGTGTGTTTATGCGTGTGTGTGTCTGCGTGTGTGTGTATTTGCGAGGGGACTCGGTCACGCCCTTCTCTTCACACTCTACTGCCTCATTATTGACGGGCTGAACTGATACCCCAACAATGAGCCCTGGCTCCCACAGATGTCACGCAGACCAAGCGACCCCCTGACATATTTACCCACGCACCCTAACACTGGCTTTCCCTCTCTCTCCCACTCACACACAACCATAAGCACTGTGTGGACACCAACTGCTGGTATTTTGCACATATGCGCACCCACACAGGACAGAGCAGGGCGCTGGGTGAAAAGGATCCCGGCGCAGGGGGTGATATCATGACTGAAATCAATAAAAGAGAAGTCATGCAAGTATAACAAAATCATTACTCTTTGGGAGCCTATGCGTGTGTGCACAGGCGTACTTGAATGACAGCTGTTATCTTTAAATTTATCTGCTCTTCCTTCCCTAATGAAGCCCCTGACATCAGAAGCCTCTCATTTCAGGCTTGAAAGATAAATTGACAGAGGTGTTGTTTTGACTGACTTATAAATGAGATAAATGTGTAGTCTATATTTCAATATCTGAGAGTGCTGCAGTCATGTTGGATTGAAACTGATGACGTTCTCTGTTAAGAAAAATGTTCCTAAAAGGAGACCTGACTTGAAATGACATGCTCTAAAAAAAAAAAGTGAAGTATACTATTTCAATACTCATTGGCAAAGCTTTTCAGAAAACATTTAAAATAGAAATTTTTATACATTTAAAATACCTTTATTATAGCTTTAGAGTCTTTTGAACTTTAGTATAAAATACAATAATAATAATAATAATAATAATAAAAAAATACATATTTTATGTTTTAAATTTAAAATAATATGGCACCCTGGATCACAAAACCAGTCATAAGGGTTTTTTTCTTTTGAAATTGAAATTTATACCTCATTTGAAAGCCAGATAAATAATCTTTCCATTGATGTATGGTTTGTTAGGATAGGACAATATTTGACTGAGATCAAATATTGTATAGATCTGGACTCTTGCTATTGCTATAAATATATCGCAGTGACTTAAGACTGGTTTTGTGGTCCAGGGTAACATATGGTAAATAAAAACTATAAAACGTAAGGTAAAAAACACCATGTTTTGGTCCTAAAAACTTCTTTTTCAGTAGTGGGACCACAAATCTGTCGTACTGCTCTTCAGAGAGCCGGTTCTGCATAATGAACCTATGACATCAGACTTTTCCTGGAGATCAGCAGGTTCAGGAATTGCTCCCTGTTCGCCACAGAGTGTTCTTGCTCAGGATGCCTGTGCACAACAAAACCTGATATATATTTTTAAAAGATAGCCCCTTCTGTACTGTGGCACTTGGAGTTGAGGTGGGATTTGGATGTATTCTTTGATGATATCATATATATATATATATATATATATATAAGGAAACCGGTCACTGCAAGCTCTCAATGAATCTTTGAATAATTCCGCAAGTGTTTTTTCTAAAAGGCTATGTTATTCCCAAACTCATGCAGCTCAATAGCTTTGGGCGATAACCTGCATCCACCAGAGACTCTGGCCAACCTTATGCATGGTGCGCATCATTAAATTTAATAGTAGAATTAGAGTGACTGCTTACCGTGTGGTTAGTTAATTATCGAAATCTGGTTTCGTGTTGCATGTGCAAACTACAAAATTCTGATTAAAAACATTATTTTAATCCTTTTCGAAAATGTTTATAATTGTAGAATGAAAAAAGGATCAACAGACAGTCTAAATCTGAGGTAATGATCAAAAGCATTCCTGTTATCGCTCTCCTTTTCCTCAGGCCTGTAGTTGCAAGCCTTCCTCTGTTTTTTCATGGTCTGTTTAAAGATTTAGTGAGGCCCGCAAACCACTACCTTTAATGACCAATTAACAGTAGTAAAGCTGTGTGTGCGGCAAGCTCCACATCTTGCAGAGGGTTTGTTTAAGTCAACAACAACGCGGCGCTGCTAACGGTGTGGCTGCTGCCTCTCGTTACCGGCGCTTTGCCTTTAAACACCTCTCTCCTGTGCTTATTAAAATCTGTGCAAACACATGCAACCAGTGCTGAAACAGCCTTGAGAGAGAGCAAGAGAGAGAGGGGTGGACTATTTCATATGTGCAGAGGGGGGAGTGTGTGTAAAGTTGGTAAAATTGTGTTAAAGTTGGTTTAAATGAGTGAAGGCGGGTTATTAGCATGGTTCAATAATGTAGCTGCGGGGCAGGACACTGCTAGTCAAGGCCATAGTGTTCTGGGCTTCTCATTTAGTTTTAGTGTATTTGCAGGTGCTGCCCAGATCCCTGAAATGCTCTAAAACTGGTTATCTGTGAACAGCTAATGAGCCACAACATAGAAAGACCTTCAGAATACTTACAGATACAAGTATTGCTTGCTAAATACACACACATATATATGTGTGTATATATATATATATATATATATATATATATGTATGTATATGGAACACACACATACTGCTTTATCTTCATTGGTGCCCACTCAAAAAAAAAAAAAAAAAAAAAAAAATTATGTGATGCCCTTGCACACACAACGAGAGACCGCACACCAAACAGACAAAAATAAAACCTTATCCTTGTAAAGAATAGCACTCAGATCAAAGAATAGCCAGAGTGTGAACATTGTACTTCCCATGGCATTCACGCATTATACCATCCACAGGTTTACATGCACTGCTATTATAAGCTCTGTAAACCAAACACACACTGCAGCTGAGAGAAACAATGAAAAGTATGTAAACCCCACATCTCTACACCGCATTTGAATGTAATTAACTGCCAAAAGGAGCGCCAGACAACTAACAGGGCAGTTCACAGCACAGTTTTGAATGAATGGGAAGAGACTTGGAAAACACCAGCCAAGAAAACCCAGAGCGTTAATCAGGATTTACCTTTTGTTTTTAGTAAAGCAGAAGAAAGACAAATAAGATAAAGTGTTTTTGCTTTTCACCAGCTCGTAGCTGAGGTATTTAGCATAATACTGAAGCGTTATCACACGAGGAGAAAGGTATTATGTACAGATTTGTTAGCGCATATTTGATCGTTATTAAACATGTAAGCATCAGACAGGTTTAGCGCAGATGAGAATTAAAGGGAGGAGGAGAACGACTGAAAAGGAGAGAGACTTGATAGATATTGCTGCTTTGTTTGTAATCTAGCAGTGAGGAGGTGCTCACATTGAGCTGCTGTGCTGACAGTGCTGAGCGCACATTTAATGTGCTTGATTGTATGCCGTAGGTTTCGAAAAGGTACATTTTTACATCGTGCTTGATCTCATATCTGTCTCTGCTATAAAAAGGATTCTTAAAGGTGCTATAGAATGGAAAACTGAATTTACCTTGGCATGGTTGAATAATAACAGTTCAGTATGGACATAACAGTGAGTCTCAAACACCATCATTTCCTACTTCTTATAGAAATCAAGTGTTTGCAAAAGACGACTGAAAAACGGTCAAA
>JAUMHQ010000076.1:13856520-13898009 GCA_032361165.1 Enteromius paludinosus
CACACACACATATATATATACACATACACACACACACACATATATATATACATACACACACACACACACACACATATATATATATATATACACACACATATATATATATATATATATATATATATATGTATGTACTGTATGTGTATATATATATATGTGTGTGTGTGTGTGTGTGTGTGTGTGTGTATATATATATATATATATATATTTATTATTTATTTATAGTTGACATAAAATGTAATTTTTTGCTTAAATTTTACTTTCAGTTTGGAAGTAAAATTAAGTTTTGGTAAATTTAATAAACAATAACCCTGGTCATAACTACCCATTTTATAGTAATATTTATACTATTTTGTGTCAATCTAGTTCCAAATAAAAAGAAAAAAATAAACTTAGGTGAAGTGCCTTTCATTAGCAAACAATGCAATTTAAAGAATTATCCCACATTACTCCTTACCTCATACAGTAGCCACTCAATATATACAAATATATAAGCTATTTGAGAATATCTAATGCAGTGTATATATTTATAAAATCCCTTTTTTAATACCTGGAAGGTATTTTTAATATGGTTTAAGGAGAGACTTATTTTTCAATGGATTGCAGTCGAACGCAGGTCTGGGCCGTGTTCAAATGCAGCACCACACATGGACAGATTCAGCTGCAGAGGAACACACAGGACTCACTGATCGGGGCCACACTGACCTTGCTGTCACTTTCACAGTACACAAGCGCCTCTTTGTAAAACTTGACGGCACGTTCGTAGCCGCGCTGGCTGCTGCAGTGTTTTGCGATTTCGCCGCAGATCTCTGCGGCGAGCTGCTTCTGTGCGGGCACCGAGTCGGGCTGCTCCAGCTGAACACGCTTCAGAACCTTCGCCTGCACATCTCTCGCCTGACGAAGAACAACAATATCACAGCGATTCAACACAAGCACATCACCTTAGAACTTTAGATTCTGTCAGCATTTTCTCACACTCCAAGTATGTTTAGTTATACACTTAAAAACATACTTGTATACTACGTAAAAATGTAAATAAGTTCATTTAAATATATATTAATGCATTAAATATTGTGCATGTAAACTGATCCTGTGGGAGTGCGCTTTCAGTGTAGTACTTTTTAGCATTCTTAATATACGATTATATTTTTTTTATTGATATTTTGAATTAGCTTTTGTTTCTATATATTAATTTTATTTTTAGTCTACATTCTAGTGATTTTTCTGTTTTGTTTTTAATTCTAATTTATAATTAACTCCCTATTTTATATTTAGTTTTAGCATAAATAAATCTGAATAAAATATTACATTTCCAATATCTATATATTTTAGAATATAGTCAAATATAATATAATAATTTGCTTTAATATTTTCATGGCAATTAACTATTCCTTCTAGTTCTAAACTAAATTAATCAATCAAATTAAGACTAAAACAAAAATTGGTACAGAAAAACAAATGTAATAAATTGATGTTATTCATTTTAATAATTAAACGTATTATTTACTTCAGCTATTTTTAATCTAATATAAACAGTTTATTTTAATATTTTAATTGCTAAAATGTTTTGAATAGTTTTAGCTAACAGAGAAAGACTCTTAACTCACTCTCTGTAATGACAGTAGCACTTCGTCATTTTTATTGACTTTGCTCTGGACTTTGGCGAGAAGCACAAGATAACGACAATCTTCGGTGAGAAGTGCCAGTTCATTCACTGAAAAATAAAGAAAGCATCACACTTGAATAAAAGCAGTTGCACTGTGCAATTCTCTTTTAATTACATTAAGCTGAACCAGCGTCCAAATATCTATCAAAAGTGCACACCCTTGTTCTCCCGTGAGACACCCAAAGGACTTTTCTGACAGTCCTGATTTAATTAATGTCTTGTGACGTGATCAAATACAGTCTGAAACATACAATTCAGCATTTTAAGCTGTAGTAAATATAGTTAAATATAGTATAAAATACGAGTGAAAATGGCCAGGAGATATGCAGTATTCCTCTTTAGTGCTTAAACACACATTGCATCCCTTATCAGATCTTAAAACCTCACGACAAAATCTTAACAAGCACAAATCTCCATTCAAATTGAACTTAAAGTGCTGTTTTTTGTGAAGTGACCGAAGTTGCCATTTCACAATAACCTTTCTCACCAGGATCATGTGTGAGAGCCTCTTGCAGGACTTTTTCACAGCGTTCGTACTGTCTGAGCTTCATGAGCAGGTCAGCCAAGTCATAACGCAGAAAATTCTGCTGCCCGCTCTTCAGCGCCGCCTCATAATAGTTAATTGCCTGGGAAAAGTTATACGGAGAAGCTGCATTCAGAAAACTGCCTTTTTAACAGAGAGGCAGAGGAAAGCAATAAATCCACATTTACTTACTGACTACATTACTTACCCCCTAAATAAGACCTCTTTTAGCATTTTGAAACAGTCAAACGTGTTTCTTTTTGTTTTGTTTTTTATTCTCTTCTGCTCACCAAGCCAGCATTTATTTGAATCCATAATACAGCAAAAGAAGTAACATTGAGAAATATAATTACTATTTAATCTTTCATATATTTTAAAAGGATATGTAAAGTGGATGGAGTTGGTGCACCTCTGTAATACCAGAGTATATACACAGTAACTCCTCAGGAACTGTCCACTTAATATAAAGTGAAACATTCTGGACTCCAACCACAATTTATATGTAAAGCCTAATTTACTGCCCGAGTTATTACATGCTAAATCCATAGCAATTGTCTATTTAATATAAGTGTAACACTTTATTTACCCAAAAGTGTAGTTGGTCCTGTTACACATTTGTTCTTTCATTACCAAAAAGTGTTGTTACCAATGTCCTGTTACACATTTGTATTTACACACACCATTCTGAGGGTGATGTGTGAAGTTACAGAAATATTACAGCTGTAGATACTATGTAGCAATGTGTACTTACACTGTGGTTACATACTACATACTGTGGAAGTACACAGGTATTAGGGACACTTAATATAAAGTGGGACCATTTATTCACATAGAACACACTTATTTTAAATAGAACAAATACATTTGACTGTTTTTCCTGTACTTCGGATCAGATAACTGTAGTTTATAAAACTTTTTTCGGGAGGAGTGCACAAAGGCAGTAATATTCGATCTCCGTCTCTCCAATCTTTCAATTATCTCATCCTCCTATCAGATCCCTAGCCTCGCCCTATAAATACCCAGAGCTCCTTCCTTCCGTATCTCGATCTTAGTAACCCACCTCCTCCCCTGCTCCTCCAATCTTTTTTCGCCGGGGGGAGCACTCAGGGTTAGGAGCTGGCCGTCAACCTCCTTCCTCTCCCGAGCCCTTAGGGCTGTTTACCCTAGGAGGGCAGCCCTCCTAACCCTGAGTATTCTCCCTGGGCAGCCCACCATACAAGCTTTGCTTATACTGTACTCCGACAAGTACAAACTATTGAAATGCAGGTTTGGTGAGAAGAAGAGACTTCTTTTGAAAACATTCAAAATCTTCCCATTCAAAATCTGGTGTTAAAAAACTCACTTTAAAAACTCACATTCTTTAGGTTTATCAGAGAAATTATTACAATAACTCTTCTTCACTTACCTTTACATAGTTGTGGGTCTTGACAAGTGCTTTCCCAATCTTACTGGCCACAGCTCCATCTTTGGGGTTTTTCTTCAGGGCCTGTTCATACACCTCAATGGCCAGCTCCGGCTATCAGCAGAGACAAAAAATTAATATGTCCATCTGATGGTTAAGGACTCTTTAGACATGTTACATGTTATATATATATATATATAGAGAGAGAGAGAGAGAGAGAAAGAGAGAGATTTTAATTGTTTTGTATATTATTTTTAGACCATTATTGTATAGAGTTTCCTGTATTGCTGATTTGAATGAAAACAATGATAATTCAAGTAGAAATTCATTTTTATAATAACAAACAGTGATTATAAAAATGTAACAAAAAAACACCTTAAATGGAACCCTGTAAAGAATAAAAATAAAAAGAAGGGTTCTGGAATTTGAATGAATTTTCCAGTAAGATAATGAATCACTGTTTACACTGTGCAGTAAATATTTGCATGGGGGGGATTGAGAGAGACATCATATAAAAAACCCCACACACACAAGTTTCTAAACAAAGATCTTTGCTAATTGCGACTTTCAAACACAAATGTAAACATTAGAATAAACAACTAGAATCTCTCCCACCTCCTGAATGCTCATGTAGGCATCACCGAGTAACAGGAAGGTATGAGGGCTTGGAGATTTGTCCACCAAATCCCTGATGAGAACACAGATACATTAATGAAGATTGAAGTGTCTGTTGATTGTTTGCACAGGTGTATCAGAGCTTGAACATATATAAATAACATTATTATTATGCAATAATTATGCTGCATAAGTTTTGTCAAATACTGTACATATGACCCTGGACCACAAAACCAGTCACAAGGCCAATTGTTCAAAATTGAGATTTATACATAATCTGAAAGTTTAATAAATAAGTTTGTTAGGATAAGACAATATTTGGCCGAGATACAGCTATTTAAAAATCTGGAATCTGAGGGTGGAATGAAATCAAAATATTGAGAAAAATCACCTCTAAAGCTGCACAAATGAAATCCTAAGCAATGCATATTACTAATCAGAAATTAAGTTTTGGTATATGGTAGGAAATGTACAAAATGTCTTGGATCATTTCCTAATGATTTTTGGCATCATTAATCTCAATTTCGAACAATTGACCTTTATGAAAAAAATCAATAATTTTGACCCATGCAATGTATTTTGGGCTATTGTTATGAATATACCTGTGCTACGTATGACTGGTTTTGAGCTCCAGGGTCACATATTGCTTTGATTTTAAGGTAAAATATAACCTGGATATGAATTGATGATATTCATCCGTATACTGTAAAAACGTATAGTAATAAGCTATGATACATATATTGAATATGAGGAGTGAATTTGAAAAATGAAAATGCATTACCTATAGCAGCTCACGTAAAGCCTTTTCTCTTTCCTGTGGTTCAGGTAAATGTCTGCCATTTTTTCTTTGGCTTGTATGAAGTAGGGCTGCTCTGGCATGATGTTCCTGAGCATGCTCAGTGCCAGCTCCGTATCTCCTCGCATTAGGGCCAGGTCTGCGTTGGCAATAGTGACTCGAAGCTCCTCTGGAGTGCCCGTGAATTCATTTATGGCATCTTGCATCACTTTAGCTGCCTCGTGCTGGAATTCAGAACAACTTTTAACCCCAAAAACCGAGCACTAGCAAAAATAATATTCATTTTTCTATAATACAAACCAAAAAAAAAAAAAAAAAAGAATGAAAACAATTGCTCAAATTTACTCATGCTCCATCCTTGCAAGACAGATGAGTTTTGTTTCTTAATCAGGACAGATTTGGAGAAATGTAGCAGTACATCACATCTTCAGCAATGGATCCTCTGCAGTGAATTGGTGCTGTCAGAATGAGACTCGTAACAGCTGATAAAAACATCACAATAATCTACAAAAATTCACCCCAGTCCACCAATTAATGGCTTGTGAAGTGAAAAGCTGCATATTTATTATAAACAAATCCATCATTACCACACTTTAACTTTAAAACATTGCTTTCAGATGAACTACAAGTCCTTTATCCATAATACTGCTTTCTATAGTGAAAAAGCACAGGTTCATAATGGACTTGTTTCTTACAAACGCACAGCTTTTCGCTTCACAAGATTGTAATTTTTTGGACTAATGTTGTGTGGATTACTTGAGCATCCACTGGTAAGCATGCTACAATTCTCCATATCTCTTCTGATAAAAAACAAAACAAAAAAAAACAAAAAAAATGTTTTGTTTTTTTAAATTAAGTGTTGTTTGGGGAGAAGTTTCAAAGTTAACCTCTAACCTGTTCTCCATTGAGCCACAGAGCTTCAGCTAGTTCCAGGAACACCGATACGCAGTCGGCTGAGCTGAGCTCAACTCTCTTACTCTGTCTTTTGGTTGAGGAGCCAGTTCTCTTCGCAGCACACAGACTCATGGCCATCTGTAGCGTCTGAATGGCCTCCTGTAGCTGCCCCATCTTCCTTTGGGCCTGAGCTTTTATCAGGTGATACAGAGGATGCTCGCGGATCTGAGCACAAATAACATATTCAGTCCCATAAAATTAATATGCTTAAACTGGCTTCCTTCTGCAGTTCAGTATGGCTGGCAGTGATTTTGTGTCACCTCAAAGTTGTGGCTGAGGCAGAGTTCCAGAGATTGGGAAGAGAGCTTGAAGTTGCCCTGCATGAGATGGATCTGAGCCATGAGGAGATGGGCGTCAGCATGGGCCGGGTTCTGATCCAAACAGTGCTGCAGGCTGCTCTGGGCTGCCTCGATATCTCCTGTAGGAAGACAGCTTATGAAGAGAGCATAAACATGGCTGGATAAGTTGACTTAAGAAATAAATGGAAAAAAAAGAAATTACTCCTGCATAAAGAACTGTAATCAAAATTATTATTAGCACATTTATTGCATTACTTTCTGCCTGGGAAAATTACTTATTTTATTATTAATTTTATTATCATTTTATTTATTTTTTTTTACAATATTTGGTAAGACTTTATTTTAAAGACCAATTATGAATCATAGTTCACCCAAAAATACATAATACTACTTATTAATACACATATTAATGCCGTATGCATATTTTAGATCCCTTAATCCTATCAAAATAAATAAATAAAAGTTATAAATATTAATTAAAAACTAAAATACATTGCCCATCCATAGAAAAAAAAGTTACCATATATATTAACAAAGTAAATAGGTTTTATGATCTGGGGTTGGCCAGGTCAGCAACATTTACAAGGCTTACACTCAGCAACACTATGTGCCCAAAGAATGAGGTCAGCTGACTACCTGAATATACTGTACTGAATGACCAAGTTATTCCATTAATGGATTTTTCCCTCCCTGATGGCACGGTCATATTCCAAGATAACAATATTCATTGGGCTCAAATTGTGAAAAATGGTTCAGGGAGCATGAGACATCATTTTCACACATGGATTGTCCAGCATAGAGTCCAGACCTTCACCCATTGAGAATCTCTGGGAAGTGCAGCGCTCTGACTCTCCCATCATCGATATAAAATCTTGGTAAAAAATGAATGCAACTCTGGAAGGGAATAAATGTTTTGACACTGCAAAAGCTTATAGAAATGATGCAATAAGGAATGAGTGCCGTAATCAATGTTAAAGGGTCTAACAAGTGTGACTTTTTTTTTTTAATCGATCGTTTGATATCAAATGTTTTAAAGTAAAATACATTAAAACAAATCAATAAAATCAAGCTTACATAAATATATCCCTCAGACATGCACGCACCTGATTGAAATCGGACTTTGGCCATTAGAAAGACGGCCTGCAGCAGTCCAGGCACTACTTTGACCACCGTGTCCAGCACAGATGCGCAGTGCTGCAGCTGAGGAGCAGGAGGCTGACCTGGAGCTGGAGCCTGCAGCGAACACAACATCAGCCAATAAACTACAGGGGCAAGACAGACACAGAACAAAGGCTGGACAAAAGACAGTTGCTATGAAGTTGCTAGGCAGCATATAGTGTGCTCTGACTGTATCATGTGAGAGGGAAGACCTTGGCAGGAGACAGCGCCAGGTATTCCTTTGCAATCTCAAGCAGGAAGTCAGGGTTGAGCTTCTCAAAGTACTCGACACTGAGAGGCAAACCCTGCAGGGCGGAAAAGTGCGTGTCCACCGTGTCGTTTAACAAATTGGTCGCCTCGTCTGGGGGGCGATGCTTTTTCACAGCCAGCAGCGCCCGCAGATACAACAGCTCCTAACACACACACACACAGGGTAAGCAAAGATGACTCAGTTGTTTTTTCGTGACCATGTCATGTGCTAATGAACGCTGTACAGTTTAATTCCTCAGGCCAAAGCTCAAGATACCAAAGAAAGAAGCTTAGTTTTTGTTATGCATCTGTTCGTCTACAAACACGATGTGGCAGCTACTCTTCGCTAAGCAGATGTGCATGTTTGTTTTAAGTGTGTGCTAAAGCACGCAGACGAGAGTCTCGGTTAATGTAAACAGGCTCCGGTACGCACTGTGGTTGGCTCAGTGGGTAAACACATTATAAGTGGATTAATAAACCAGATCACTGTTGAATCAGAAACAGATAAAGACACTATTCTACAAAAATGCTTTTCTTTATCTTTTCATTTAATTCTGTGGAAATATAGTCTCTGTGTTATAATTTTTCCAAGAGAGCTCACATTGGGGTTTTTTAAGATAACATACACTGTAGTAATTGGTTGAAATGGTTTCTCACCCCTGATTTGCCAATTGACTGCTGGATCTCTGCTAGGAACTCCAGCTGCTGTTCTGCATCCTCTATGTGTCCCTCCATGAGCTGACACCTGATGATACCTGCACAAACAACAAACCCCAAACCACTCAATTAATGCTGCTTTTAGTAATGCATATAAATTATTTTTAAATACTCCAAGTGTGCTAGAAAACTAGACATCATACTAGTTTTTAATATTTAAAATTAGCTTTTCAGCTTTAATAATTTTTTCTTCTTTTTATTATTTTTATAAAATAATCCTATTTCACTTTAATTGTTTTTTATTTTAGTTTCTATTTAGTCATTTTAAGAACTTCCACTTATTTGTTACATTTAATGTGGTTTACATTTAGGTTTAGGTTTTATCTGATGAGTTCCGCTCATTCCAGGCAGGACCCCGAGCCCTAGGGGAACAACCCCTAGGAGGCGCGGGCTGGGTAGAGCTCGGAGCCCGGCCTGGTCACCGCATGCCCCCCGGGAGGAGGGTGGGATGGCTGAATAAGTAGAATGGCAAAATCGGTTTGAAGGAGCGATAGTTGCGAGAAAACCTTGGGAGGAACCTGGCCTAGTGAGGACCAGTTCTCCTCTGGTCCGGAAACCCAACACCCGGTTCCCAGTTCAAGTTGTGTAAAGGGCGATGGAGGGATGCAAAGAACGAAGATACGAGGGAGAGGAAGTTGGAGGTATTTAAAGGGGAAGCTTTAGCTCTGATAGGGCAATTAGGTAATATGGAGACAGGCGGCAGCTGGTTATTCGTACAAAGTCCTCCCGAAATGTATATTTTCTTTCAGATTCATATTATTTCCCCAAAATTGCTTTCAAGATTTTAAGTGGACCAAAACTAATAAAACCAAAACAATGCCCGTTCATTGTCTTAGGATGCCTTTGATAAAAATTTTTGGCCCTCTTCAAATGTTGAGTTTAATAGTTTTAGCAAACAATTACAACATTGATCCTCGACTTTCTGAGTTTCAAATTGCAAAACAAGTTTTCTTTAATTGATAGTTTGTTTTAAATCACTCAATTCAATGCAAATGTGGAAAAGATTGCTACTATCAACTGACGGCAACAGCAATTACTAAAGACAATATTTCACCTATTTATTATTTTCCGTACTGTAAATAATTCATTAGTGTAACTGCAGGTTGTTTACAATAGCTACTTTGCACTTTAATTTATAATTTGTCGTCACAGAGGTGCATTTAAAGACATTTTACAAAGGCTTTGGATGCGTCTCATTCATCATTTACTATTACGTCTAGTCATTTAGCGGATGCTTTTTCCAAAATAACTTACAAATAGCAAGTCTGTTCTAAGAAGACAAACCATGAATGAAAAATTAAACGTAGTGTTTTTTAAAGTAGATAGAACAAATAGTACAAAGTGCTAGAGTTAGAGGGTCAAATAAAGATGGAAAAGTTGTTTTTAGCTGTTTCTTGAAGACGGCTAAGCATTCAGCTGCTCAGATAAGAGTTGGGCAGGACTTCACCAGGTTGGAACTTTTTGGAACAAAAAGTCTGTGAAAGTGATTTTGTGCCTCTTTGGCATAGTACAATAATGTTCATTAGCAGAAACCAAGCTTCTAAAGGGCACACTGGTCTGAAGTGCTAAATTTAGGTAAAGGGGTGCACAATTTATCACCATCATTTAATAAGTACTCTTTTCTTTATGTCTTTCGAACTCCTCTCACCTATCAAAGCAGAGACGCTGCTCTCATCGAGAGTCATTGCTGTCTTATACCATTTCATGGCCTCCTTCACCCTGCCCAGCAGAACCAGCTGGTAGCCCATCTCTGTGGCCAGTTCAGAGTCGCTCGAGGCCTGTGCGAATGCCCGCTCCACCAGCCTGTGAGTGTGCTGAAGGACCTTCTCAGATCTTCCACACTGCAGATAGATCAGATATTCACATCAACCTATCTATCTGTGGATTCAGTTCTTTTGGAACAAACAACAGCTTATCAAAACATGTTATTTCCTGCTCTGTATGGTATCACTCACGAATATGTCACGTTTATATAGCATGCAGCAAATAGTTTGTGATTTTCAGGATTCTAATCTTTAAGTTCAAATGAATATTAAGTTATGTGCTCATGGATGAGTATTACCACTCGAGTGAATGCTAAAGACATCCTGTAGAAGAGCTCCGGATTGTTCGGTTCTTGAATGTCCAGATTGCTGATCAGATTTAATAGTTGATTTACACACTAAAAAAAAAAAAAAAGAGAATAGTTAGGAAGAGAGAGAGAGAGATCTATATATACAAAACCATTCAGAAGTTTGAGGTCGGTAAATATTTTTGAAATGAGTTTCTTCAGCTCTCCAAGGCTGCATTTATTTGATTAAAAATACAATGAATACAGTGATATTGTGAAGAAATATTACAATTTTAAAATATAATTTGTGATGCAAAGCTGAATTTCCAGCATCATTACTGATTTCATTGTAATATGCTGATTTGTAGCTCATTTCTTATTGTTATCAATGATTAAAACAGTTGTGCTATTGTGTGACACATGCTTTTCATAGTGATCCACAGACTTGAGCCCATAATGAATTACTTTTCCGCCATTAAATCAGAGTAAACACCCATATGTTTGCAATATCACACCTCTCCAACATCTCCTTCCCTGCAGAGCGAGTGCAGTGCCAGCATCCTCAGAGCCTCCAGGTTATTTTTATCTCGCTGAAGAAGCCTGAAGTTCAGAAGATGAAAGAATCAGGAAACTGAAGTCAAAGTATGTTGATGTGTAAAACAGATGTTACGAGACATCTATGCATACCCTGACTATTTAGATTTATAATAGATATATATTATGAACATTACTTTATTCTGTGACAAACACCACATTATACAACATTCGCTTGTTTATTTCAGGAAAACCTTTTAGCAGTTCACAGACTGTACATCACCAGCTCTTTTTAAGCAGATGTGCATATCAGCTTTTATTGAAGAAGAATGTTATCATATTGTGTTTTCATGTTAAAAACAACTACATTTCCGGTAAGTATGATTTATTTCCACAAATCAGTTTAAATAGCCAGTCTCAAAAGAATCAATTCAAAGTGATTTAATTCAACAATTTTGTTTGCATCAGAACAGCAGTTCCTGCATTATATTTTCATGTTTTATAATAGCATATGGAGGTGAATGTTGTGGTCTTTATTATTTGTTTCTTGCTATATTCATGAAAATAAATAAATGATTATGTTCATTTAGTGGAAAAAAGTCATTTGAATTAGATTTTTCTTTTTTTTTTATTAGTTTAAATTAGAGTCCCTCTGATTCACAAAATGCCTCTTTTAAGCAATTTTAAAGCAAATACTGTACATTAATTAGCTTGAATTAAAACAAATCAGCTCCATCTGATAGAACGGATTTTCACACTGACCCTTTGAGGTCATGCTGTGGAGTTTGCACGGCTCTTAGTGATCAGTCTAAATAAAAGGACCTTTTCATTCTGTCGCTCACTGGCCCTCATCCAATAGGGAAAGAGAAACAATGATCCAGTCTTTCTTTACAAATCCACATCTAATATCTATTTGAGCTTGAATGCAGCTCGCTTCAGAAAACCTTTGAGAGCTTTTAGAGTGCATTTATTTATTTAAAAAAACAAAAACAAATATCACTTAAACCATTAAATAAAGGTTTTACCTCTGAGCTGCATCTATAGTTTGCTCCCAGTCCTGTAGAGCGAACAGCAGCTTCATCTTCTTGACCAGCGCAGGTAGAAAGGACGGGTAACTCACAATCACCTGGTTAATGGTCTCTAAAGCACCAGAATAATTCTGGCGAAACTCATAATAATGTACCTGACAGAGAGACACAATTAGAGCATTACAAACAAATTTGTATTGTTTTATCATCTATGCGCAATACATTGCTTCATTGTTATTAATATTTCACGAATGGCTCCTTCTTTTTCATTTTCTCTGTTTTTTAAATATTTGAGATAAATTGTAACCTAGACATGAATTTTCGCTTCAACATTTATCAGTGTCTCAATCAGGAAATTTTAGATTGTTGAATTATTAAATGGTGATCAGAAATAGTTACCTTCCCCATCAGAGCAAAAATGTCACTTTTCTCCTTCAGGGCCTCGTCAAAGTATTTCCCAGACTTCTTTGCATAAGCATCTTTGTTAGATCGTAGATCAATCCAGCCTTTCAGTACAATTCCCTACAAAACAATGACCCAAATATTAAAAAAACAGCAAAATATGTGGACGAGTTATATGTTATGATTTAAATATTTAATTTGTTCTTAGTTATTAGTACTGTCAAAATGATTTATCGTGATTAAGCACATCAAAAAAATATATATATGTGTGTGTGTACTGTTAATATTTATTATGTATATATAAATAAACGCATACAGTATATACAGTAGGTACGGAAAGTATTCAGACCCCCTTCAATTGTTCACTCTTTGTTATATTGCAGCCATTTGCTAAAATCATTTAACTTCATTTTTTCCTCAAAGTAGACACAGCAGCCCATATTGACAGAAAAACACAGAATTGTTGATTTTGCAAATTTATTAAGAAAGAAAAACTGAAATATCACATGGTCCTAAGTATATAGACTCTTTGCTGTGACACTCATTTATTTAACTCAGATGCTGTCCATTTCTTCTGATCATCCTTGAGATGGTTCTACATCTTCATTTGAGTCCAGCTGTGTTTGATTATACTTATTGGACTTGGTTAGGAAAGCCACACACCTGTCTATTAGGGATGGGAAGATTCCCAGATTCGCTCTGTGCCATCGCTTAAAAAGTTAACGATGTGATGCATCGGTTTAAAATGTGTGCATCGGATACAAATTGGCATTGACATTCTATTGAGTCTGCATCGGTAAAACCCGATTTATTTCTTTATAATTATTAGTAGACATAGTATACTTTCATTATTTTCATTAGTTAAATATTTAATGCCACTATAAAATAAACAGGCAGCATGCCGAACCTGACAACACACTTGAAGCGCCTACACGGTGTGAGTTTGGAGATGAAATATTTGTTTCATTGCATCATACTGCATTGAATCATGTTGAATCGGATCGAAATCGGATTGCACCGCATCGTAACAGGGATGTATCATATCGCATCGCGAGCTGCTTCATGGATCTTTAATGTATCGTATTGTTGGCTATGCATTGAGATGCGTATCGCATCTGCCTTTAGTTATGGAGATGCACATCTCTACTGTCTATATAAGACCTTACAGCTCACAATGCATGTCAGAGCCAATGAGAATCATGAGGTCAAAGGAACTGTCTGAAGAGCTCAGAGACAGAATTGTGGCAAGGCACAGATCTAGCCAAGATTACAAAAAATTTCTGCTGCAGTTAAGGTTCCTAAGAGCACAGTAGCCTCCATAATCCTTACATGGAAGACATTTGGGACGACCAGAACCATTCCTAGAGCTGGCCGTCCGGCCAAACTGAGCTATCGGGGGAGAATAGCCTTGGTGAGAGAGGTAAAGAAGAACCCAAAGATCACTGTGGCTGAGCTCCAGAGATGCTGTCAGGAGATGGGAGAAAGTTGTAGAAAGTCAACCATCACTGCTGCCCTCCACCAGTCGGGGCTTTATGGCAGTGGCCTGACGGAAGCCTCGCCTCAGTGCAAGACACATGAAAGCCTGCATGGAGTTTGCTAAAAAACACTTGAAGGACTCCAAGATGGCGAGAAATAAGATTGTTTGGTCTGATGAAACCAAGATGGAACTTTTTGGCCTGAATTCTAAGCGGTATGTGTGGAGAAAACCAGGCACTGCTCCTCACCTGTCCAATACAGTCCCAACAGTGAAGCTTGGTGGAGGCAGCATCATGGACGACAGGGACAGGACGACTGGTTGCAGACGAGGGTAAGATGAATGCAGCCAAGTACAGGGATATCCTGGACCAAAACCTTCTCCAAAGTGCTCAGGACCTCAGACTGGGCCCGAAGGTTTACCTTCCAACAAGACAATGACCCTAAGCACACAGCTAAAGAGTGGCTTCACAACAACTCCGTGACTGTTCTTGAATGGCCCAGCCAGAGCTCTGTCTTAAACCCAATTGAGCATCTCTGGTGAGACCTAAAAATGGCTGTCCACCATCGTTTACCATTCAACCTGACAGAACTGGAGAGGATCTGCAAGGAGGAATGGCAAAGGATGCCAAAATCCAGGTGTGAAAAACTTGTTGCATCTTTCCCAAAAAGACTCATGACTGTATTAGATCAAAAGGGTGCTTCTACTAAATACTGAGCAAAGGGCACTTACGACCATGTGATATTTCAGTTTTTCCTTTTTTATAAATCTGCAAAAATGTCAACAGTTCTATGTTTTTCTGTCAATATGGGGTGCTGTGTGTAAATTAATGAGGGAAAAAAATGAACTTAAATGATTTTAGCAAATGGTTGCAATATAACAAAGAGTGAAAAATGTAAGGGGGTCTGAATACTTTCCGTACCCACTGTATATAAAATGTGGGCATCAGGGAGCTGCTATTAATATGCACAATAACGTTTTAGTTTCACTTTTGCGATCACAAATATACTAATAAGCGTCAGCACTTACCACGTGTTTTACAAGATCAGATGCTTGTCAGTGGTGCACAGGATCTGTAAATCATTTTCCATCACCCTCAGTCATCTTTCCTTGCTCTGTTTATGTGGTAAGTGAAATCCTATGTACTGTAATGTAACAGGCAACTGCTAGCAAGCCAACCATGTCCGTTTAGTGGCTCACATAATTTTATTAGAATGGGTGAATACAGACAGCAACCCATCCCTGCACAGCCTTGAACGTAACATTTATTTCCATGATCTTCCATTTTCACTTTTGCTCTTGTCGCAACGTCTAATGATTCGGCTGTGTAGGTTTGTGATGTCACAGTCGGTGTTCTGTTCAGATTCGCCTGTTTTTCAGTGGTCTTGTTTATTCACAAGATTTACTCAAGAAGAAGGAAACATTGGTGTTTTGAGACTCAGGGAACGTTATTTCCATGCACAGAACTGTTATATACTTGAACTTGGTATATACCAAGGTAAATACAGGATAATTATGACACTTTTATACGTTTTCATTAACTTTAATTCTGACTGCACCCATTCACTGCAGAAGATCCACTGGTGAGCAAGTGGTGTAATGCTAAATTTCTCCAAATCTAGTTTTCTGATAAAAAAAAACGCTGTGGATTTAAAATTTAGATTTTAAGTGAATACTTCCTTTATTAATGATATATATATATATATATATAAGACTAGCAATGAGTAAAGATAAAAGAAGTCATACAGAGCGTAAGTTTTTGTTAGTTATAGAAAATGGAAAGTGTACAGACTGTTTGGGCATTATATGTTAGGCTGTATTTGTGTGCTGTGCAGATTCAGTATTCAGCTCAGGGGCGCACCAGTCATGCTAATTGCTCCCAAGGTCAGAGTCTGCACTTGGCTTTGCTGAGTGTGTACTGTATACCTGTGTGTGTGTGTGTTTCAGATCTAGCTTGCTTGAATGGCATGTTTTGATCAAGCTTAATTTGATCACTGGAAAGTGTCGGGTGTGAACAGGGCCTTCTGTGGCCTGCTGATTCTATTGTGCAGAGTCTCTGTGTAGGGGTGTGTGTGTAGATGTAGGTAAGAAATTTAAAACCGAGTTCTCACTTCAAACTTCTGTCCGCATTTCACAGGCACATTGTGGATACTAGCTGTTTGTGTGTGCCTATGAGGTGTGAACATACACGAGATATGTCTCTCTGCATATTTCGTTTTTGGGATGATGTGTTAAAGCTCAAGAACATAGTTCATGAACAGTCAAAAGTTTGGACACACCTCATTCGTTTTTTATCACCACTTTCCATATTTAATATTACGAGTAAAACTATTAAAAGTGTGAAGTAACCTACCTAGTCTCATTGCATAAATGTACCTGGGTGCATTTTTTTTACACAAAACATGTACCGATAAGTACAGATCACTGCAGTTTCCAAAAGAAATGAGCACTAGTGGCAGTTAAACTCCGACACCTTCCTTTTCACACAAATTGACAGTTTCGATTAATAAAGAGTGCTTTTAACACAATTACTTATAATTAATACTCAAAACAGTATTAATATGCTGGTAGATTTGAAAACTGATTCTTTTGAAGGTAAGCATCAAACACATCCACCTTTATATCTATGGGCTTTCATAGGTAGGTTTGTCCGGTAGCTCACGGAGTGCAGAGATGAACTTGAGAGCTGAGGAGGTCCTGCATAAAAGGTAGATGAAATGGCACGGTTGCATCAACAAATGTGTTGTATACAAGTTTTGGATTTGTTAACACTATTATGTAAGTTTAGGTTTGGATTTGGTGTAGGGCATATGATAGAGCATTAACGCCTTGGGACAGTCCCTGGATATTTGAATTCTAAACCATCACAATACGTACCTCAAGCACATTTCTTTTTGAAACTGCGGCAAATGTACAGTAAAGGATATAAAAACAGTGTTGCACAAAAAGTGCAAAGAGATACTTTATGATACCAGGCTGGAAGTAACACAAGTAGAATCATGTAGATCAATTGATCGATTCATTTAGACATTTACTTACTAATTTTCTATTTTAAATTGTAACCCAGTTTTCAGTTTAACTCTCAGAAATCATGTTTTTTGCTTGTGCATTTCAATTATCTCAATCAAACTGAAAAACTAAAAATAACGCTTCTTTTTCAATTCTATTTATGTATTATAGAATTAAAAAAATATAAAGCAAGCTAATTTTAAAGGCTTTTTTTGTTTTTAAAAATTGTATAATAATAAAAAAAACAAGCAGATAGTAAATGAATGAGGAAATGATAATAAATGAGTGCAAGTCTATAAAATATGTGTCAAGAACAGTTATTTTATAATATTTTTTAATAATAATTGTAATATTTCAAATTTTTAATCAAATAAATGTGGCATCGGGCAGCACAAGAGACTTCCAAAATTCAAAACAATAAAAATCCACACCAGCCCCAAACATTTGAACAATTTCTATTTTGTAAAGAATTGCATAAGTACAATGTATTTTTCTAAACAAATGTAATTGAAGTATAAACCTTTGCATCAAATTGTTTTTAGGTCATAAAGAAAATTAATTTAGTAAGCGTGTGTAAACTTGTGGAGTATGATACAGACAATATAGTCTCTCAAAGGCCGTACCGGTACCGCAGAACTCCCAGCATCCATAGCGCAGGTAGAGAAGAGCAGTCTGGGTATGTGCGGTGATGTCTGTGACAGCGGCAGTGATGTCAGGCTATGAGTGAGATTGATAGGCTCTATGATCAGGGACGCGCTGCTCTCCTGAACAGCCCAGAGATGGATCACATCACACACATACACACTCACACGTCTCCTTGCTTTCCTGGATAAATGAAGTAAGGGGGAATTCATCATTCCCTGCTCCAGAAAGAGAGAGTGAGAGGAAGAAAGAGACAGGAAGAAGGCATACCACCGTCTTCTTCTGGGTCAACCATCTCCCCACTCCTCCTCCTCCTCCCCCCTTTCCTACGTCTCTCCCTCCTTCCTGTGTCACCAGTTCTCCTCACAGGTTAGGTGTCAGGGTACAGGCCGGGTTTTGTTGTTGCGGTGTCATCGGATGATTTGTCAACGTGAACGATTTGCCACTCAAGCGAATCAATCAACCTACAGGAATGCACCAACAGAGGCAGAGAGACAAGCGCATCCTCTCAGCATGAGCCTTCGTCATGACCGGCTCTTCGTCTTCCTCAGGCTCGGCCCTCAGACATTTTGGGGGGAACGCTACCTCAGTTTACCTCCTTCGTGAGGATCATTCCTCACGTCTCTAAGTCTTTGTCAGTTAGTCACCGCTAGTTTCCGTCTCTGTTTCTTGCCGTACGTTTTCTTTGCTCAAATTAATCTTTGCCATGGCTGATTTGAAGTAAGCACCCTATTGCATTAGCACATGCCTTATTAAGCAAATGCTTATAAGAAAGACCTTGCTTAACTGGTAGACAACCTCACAATTAAGCCTTCTCTGTGCAAAACATCCCAAACTTATTGCCCTTGCAAATGACCCCAGGGAAGCTGCTAAGAACTTTAATGTCTGATGTTGTTTTCCTGGTGGTGATGATATTTTCATTGATGAATGACTAAATAATGCACTTAAAAGTGAAAAGACTGTCATCATTTAGACACCCGTATGGCTTTCTTTATTGTGTAGAACACAAAAAGATTTATTGTAGAATCTCCAAACTGCTGTTTTGCATATGGTGGAAATGAATGGTGACTAAAGGTGTCAAGCATTAAAAAGGACATAATTACAGAAGCCTGTCTTTTCCACACAAAGCTATGAAATGATTTTAAAAGGAATATTCATGGGGCGTATTGACTATACTTGGGTGTTTTTTTGTCTGTTTGGAGCTTGACGGTCACTGGTCACCATTTAATTTCATTGTATAAAAATAGGGTTATTATTAATAACTACAAATAAAGTTAATGATAGCATTTATCTTAATTAAAAATATAAAAAACTTAAACTAAACAAATATGTGTGGCCTTGGAATTTTAACAAAATAAATTTAGTACATAAAAAAAAAAAGTTAAACCTAGTTAACTTTTTATAGATTATAAAATACATAGAAAAACTAAACTAAAAATGATTATAAAAATATATATATAATAATTTTTTTCCCCCATAATAATTTTTAGTTTAGTTTTTTTTATGTATTTTATATATATAGGTTTAACTTTTTTTAACTTATATATATATATAAACTAAACCATTCTGTTCCACAAAAGAAAGAAAGACATAATGGTTTGAAATGATACGAGGGTAAATTATGACAGAATTATAAATTTTTGGTAACCTAAACCTATACCTTTAAACAGTGATGTAATGATATTTTAGTCTATTGTTATATACTGTAGCAATACAGTAAAAAAAATTAATTACTTTGAATAAAAGCTTTTGCTAAAATGCATAAATGCTATGAAACTGCATGACCGCTGAAACATTTATTTGACTATTACAGCCAAACACAGTGATTGAAATATGACTGATGTTTTTGTTAAACATTTTTGACGTTCCAAAAACCTCACAGTGAGTTACAGCTAAACATAAAGGTAAAAGCTTTATTATAGAGCTTTAACTGCTCACTGGTCAAACAAATGTCAAGACTGTTTACTTTACCAATTTAACTTTGCTTGTCAAGGACCTCAGGCCTGCCTGCTGAAGTGCCAGAACCACTTTTTGATTGTGCACTCTGCAGAGAGGCAATAGTGTCATTATGAAGTGGCAATTTGTCGGGAACCCAACAAAGAAACGTTGTAAAAATTAATCACAGGGAGAATGGGAAATAACGTGTAATTATGTTCATTAGGCAGCAAGTGCAAGGGCAATTATCTTCGCCTACCGTAGCCTGTCAGAAGCATGTCGGGAGTGATGCAGTAATAATTCACAACTCGCTGTGTTTTATTAGTGCTTGTGGAGATGGACTAGGGACCAGCGGGTCACCAGGTTGAAAACTCGGGGGTTACAAGGCCATTCCTTACCTGCGGCCTCGATCTGCGATGGAGGTCTGTATATTCTGACTAATGCAGAAAAAAAGACCATCGCTACTATTAATACACATTCTGTCACGCTGATATTATTATATGTATCCCAGATCAGACTGATGTCTGCAAGACTGTCAAATTGTATTAACTTCATTGCATTAGAGACAAAATATTAAACCAAGAGGCATCAGCAAACAATTGAGGAGTTCCTCTGAACAAATTCAGCTTTCTGAGCAAATTTAGCAATTTTAATGATGTTTAAAGTTGATTGTTTTAGTGCAAATATTTAGTAGTCATTTACCACATACATTGTTTATTGCATTATGGACATATATAAACTAACATATAAAATGCCCTATGTTATGTTAACCGTGTATCTAATATTTAATTATTTAAAAATAGAAAGCTTTGGTTTGGTTTAATAGTTTATCTGATGTGATGTTATTTTATTATGACTAATGTGTGACTAAAAAGTCTAAGAAGCAGCACTTTTTTTTTTTTTTAAACCAAACTGTGTTATCTTGTGTCAGCATTTGTTTTAAATGGATAAACTCAATTCTCGCTGTCTTTCTTGGACTGAGTCGTACTGCCGTGGGCTTTTCGTTTCAATTGGCTCGTCAATTAATTGCTCCAGCAGTTTAAAACAGGCCTTACCTGCCAGTCAGAGGAGCTTGTTTCTTCTATAACAAACTGAGGAGGTCTTAGTCTTCTCCACTCAGTATGAAGCTAAAACGAAACTTGACCTGCCAGCTTTGTGCATTATGGGAAGCGACTTGCCAATATGTGTCAATCAGTCAATGAGAGAGTGAAGGAATTTTCACCCTTACATGGCAGGAGTAGAGTGTAAAAAAACAAGACTCTTGTGAGGTGAGGAATTCAGCCGTAATTAGCCTTCCTTTCTCCTTGATTAATCAAAATTTCACTCTTTTTGTATGAAACAAACGCTATGAAATGACCCTTACTTTTAACAATATTGCTCTAAAAAAATCTCTACACAGTATGTATTCTTATCGGAGTAGATTAGGAATTGCAGTTATTTAATTCTATTTTATATTATTTATTTATTTGAAAAATTCTGGATGTGTCTTTTATTAGAACAATACCTTTATTCGAAACTCAAAGTAATCAACCAATCAATAAATAGAAATTTATTCATAATGGAAAATATGAGTTTTTATTTATTTGAATTAAAATAAATCAAATTCTGTCATATATAATGTAAGATTTCCTTTTTTTACAAGAATCAAGATTCTCACACTCACAGTGTGATAATAGAACTGAAAAGTTTTAGAGAAGTTTATTAAATCTAAAAACATACTTTATTTTTTCAACTTCATATATGTATTCATTATAACATTTATTATGTACTTATAATGCAAAATACTGTATAATTTAACTTATAGCTAAATTTATTTATATGTTAATTTGTTCAAATACTTTTTGGGGAAAACTTACTTTAATATGGTCAAATTACTTGTAGTGCAACAAAAATTTCTATACTGAGTAATAAATAATACATTTATTTCAAAGAAGAAATTATATAGATATACAAGTAATAATAAGTAATGCTTGATTAGGTGCACTTAATTGTAAGCCACATTTGAAGAATAGCAGAAAAGGCTGTTAGATGTTGGTATTTACAGTCTTGAACATGAAATAGGAACGAATGATAGATGCATAATATCTGTGTGGCCCTTTTTCTTTTAAGCTGCATCCTTCCTTTATTTCTTCTTTTCTCCTCAGGCATCCGTCTCTTTCTCCATCTCTGTCGTCCTCCCTCTCCGCTCACCCTCTGTAAATTGCAAGCCTATTTGGTTTAGGTTTGTTTTACCCCCTCTCATCCCTCTCAATGTCTCTCATTTTCTCTCACCCTCCCGCTCTTCTGCGTGCGTTTCTCCTTGTGTGTGTGTGTGTGTGTGTGCCCAAGCAGCTGCTTGCGTATAACCGCAGGTAATCTCAGCAAAGCGTCCTCATGAGCCTGTGTCTGTGGGAGGCTTCGCCTCATCTCCCTCCTGCCTCCCCGCAGCTTTAATCTGTGACAGACCATTTCTTAATCGCTGCTAAGGGGGTTCTCTCTCTCTCTCTTCGTCCTCTCCTTCTCCTCTTCCTCATCTCCTCCTTTTCTCTTTTTCCTCATGCTCAATCATTCACCAGCACGTACCCTCCCACAGTAAGATTAGCACCCTTCGTGTTCATCCTACATAATCGCTACACAATGGACCCTGCATATCGGCTGGGCCCACAGCGCCGCCGAGGGTGAGGGGGGTGATGGGGGCGCATCATGCCGAGGAGCGGAATAGCACCCCATCACCCCCCTCACCTCGCTCCCCAGAAGGCCTTTTGCTCGTCTGTAGGACCACCACCATCATCATCATCATTAGCCTCAATGTTAAGGCCATCATCTCTCGAATCCTTTCTTTTTCGCCGTTGACGGGCCGCTCTGAGAGTTTGGGGCGTGAATTTTGGAGGAAAATGGAATGTCCGAGCTGCAGGCTGGGGGCTGTCTGCAGGGGCGCAGTGGGATGGCATGGACCGGAATATTAATCATGCAAAAGCAGACAAACAGAGCAAACAGCAGAGCAGGGTAGAAATCTTGCGCCTTTCAGTTTTTCTTCTTCCTTCGACTGCCTCTGGAAACACCGCTGCTCTGCTTTCAGATCTAATATCTTTGACATTTTTTAACATTAGACTCGTTCTTTTAAATCCCCTTTGATTCCCCCCCCCACTTCTTCATCTAATCATATTTGTATTACAAATTTCATTGTAATGACTTTGGGATTATTGTTCTTATCCCTCCTGTCTGATGGATTTGAATGCAATCCGATTCCTTGCATAAGTACTTGCGTGATTGACATTAACACTGTAGATTATTGAAAAGCTGATAAATATTACAGCTGCAGCCACCAAAGAGCATTATTAGGCTCTTCCGCATGCACAAGCCGATGAATATTGAGCAATTTTAATCATCTTCAGCACTTGATTCAGAAAATCGGTAATATAGCGTTTATGTATTTGCATGATACTGATAAGAGGCAATTGATGCAAATGGGATTAGACGGGCGGACATAATAAACCATTCTCATGTGATGTTTGAATAACTTAAATACAGTGACGTGATGCGATAGTACAGACTGTTATTATTCCTTTTATTGTTGCACGTGCACTATCATTTAAAAGTTTGGGATTGTACGTTTTCTTTGTAATATTAAAATAATAATTTAACATGCTGATTGGGTGCTCAAGGACATTTCTTATCAGTGTTGAAACAGTTGTGCTGCTTAATATTTATTTGTTGAAATTTTTTGAAAATCAAATTTTTTTTAGTAACATTGAGTCAGTGTTCAGTTTAATATGTTCCTTCTGAACAGAATATTAACTTCATAAAAAAGTTCTTAAAATCTCATCAGACTGTTGAATGGAAGTGAATTACACAAAACAAATAAAAAAAATACATACTTTATAATAGGGCTGGGCGATATATATCGTACTCGATATATATTATGCGCATCTCGTCAATAAAGCCGGTTTTTTGATTAGCGATAAATCTCCGTCACCTGTTTTCAAAAGGAACGCCAGCTTATAAACAGAGCCGTAGATCACTGAGACGCTGTGCGTTGAGTTTTGCGGATGATTCAATGGCGCAGCCATTTATAAGCTGGCGTTCCTTTTGAAAACAGGTGACGGAGATTTATCGCTAATCAAAGAACCGGCTTTACTGACGAGATGCGCATAATATATCGAATGATATCTATCGCCCAGCCGTACTTTATAACAGGTTTTAGCGAGTGTTGTAGAGGAATGCTCAATCTGTAAAATGTGAATAATGTAATTTGACATTTTTGATTATGCAAACCTTTTTTTTTACCAAATTAATTTTTACCACACATACATTCAATTTAATAAAAGTAGTGTAGTTCACTCAAAAAAATTACATTTCTGTCATTAATTGCTCACACTCATGTTCATGTCTAATCAGCTGACCTGCTTCACAAAACGGGTCTGAATTATTAAATTTTTTCAAACGAGAATGAATCAATCGTCACATTCAACGCACAGTTAAAGACACACTGACTATGGGTTTAAACTCACATGAGGATAGAGATATAAATGATTTAAAGGTTTATTCGCCCAAAAATTTAAATGCTGTCATTAATCACTCACCTTCATGTTGTTTCAAATCCATAAAATTCATCTTCATAACACTAATTAAGATAATTTTGAGGAAGTCCGAGAGCTTTCTGACACTTTCAAGCCCAGAAACATATTAAGGACATTGTTAAAATAGTCCATGTGATATCAGTGGTCCAACTATAAATTCATTAAGCTATAAGAATACCTTTTGTGCAAAAAAAAAGACTATTCAACAATATCTTTCCTTCTATGTCAGTCTTTGCCACATGTTCAGGAGAGAACCACAATGCATGCATGTGCTGCTAAAGATGCAGGAGCCCGGTGTTTGGAATGACATACAGTAAGGGTGAATAATTAATAACTTTTTATTTGTGGATGGACTATCAAATTCTGAAGTATCAATGTTGAGATGTTATTTGTCTGTTGTTCTTGCACAAGGCCGCTTTGCCCTTGCTTTTCCCCACACTGACCTTACGTCCTCTCCGGGCGGTGAACTGTGGTTGATGGCGGGGTGCTGGGCGGATCGGTGTCCTCAGAGAGACGCTTAGAGGACACGTGAGGGCGTAATATATGCAGGGCCAAATGAAAGCGAGGGGCAGTGGTGTGAATTCGGATGGGGGTTAACATGGCCGTGGCATTTGGTTGTGAGCCCAAGGGAAGAGCTGTGTACTTTACCTAGGGTGGGGAGACCGCACAGATGAGAGAGAGAGAGAGTGATGGAGGTACGTGAGGAAAAGAGCTTATAGTTATTAACTTTTAACCCAGAGAAGAGCGACTGCAAAAGAGAGAGGAAGGCTAATGCATCCAAGATATTGCATTTTAAAAGGCGTGTAAACAAAGTACCAGGATGAGGAGAGGAAGGTGAAGCAACAAAAATGAGGAAAACGGTGAAAGCTTCGGAAATGAGCCGAGGCAATTTTAAGTTGTGACTCTCTCTCTTTCTTCCTTTCTCTCCCTCTCTCCTTCTCTATGTCAGTGCTCTGATTTATGACTCAGTTTAAACGAAGGCCACATGTCTCTCCCAATGCTGCGATTTGTCCCCGCACCCCTTCGTCTCAGCTTCCTTGCAAAACAACAGCACACACACAATCAAAATAATATTCCGCTCCTAAAACGGGGCTCCACTTTTTTTTGGGTACTGTTTTAGGCCGCTCATTTCACCCTAAGGGACTGTTGGGTTCTCGCACACAGTTTGAGAGAGCTGATCTGTGGCCTGTTTGGTGGTGGTGCTGCTTCGTAGAGACCGGAGGAAAATGCAAGATGAGGGGAGAAAAAAAGATGACAGCTTACAAGGGAGCCATTAATAATTCTCAGAAGCAAGGTTGTCCTGACACAGAGAAAATAGGGTATGCAGAGGAAGGCCCTTTTATTTCCCACACAGAATACTGTAAGAGGACTGTATTTTATTTATTTATTTTCACAAATGTCTGGTGTATTGTCCTGTATTCAAGTAGTTTTACCTAGAACCTCATGTGTGCTTCTGTCTGTATTGTTGGGATTTTTAAATGTTATATAGATATGTAAATAAGTAAATCAGAATTTGTTAAAGTAAAATTGAAATAAATGAATAGATATCCTGGTAAGATGCCATTGGTCGGATCTGTAGTCACATGCTCAGTTACTGTGACATAAAACGGGCTTGACCTTAATGGGATTTGGTTTTTAGTCTCTATCTCAGTCTTTTACGATAACTGTCAGTCCAGGGTATTCTCACCCAGATCCTTAGACCTAAACCTGGGATTTGAACATCAAATGTCATGCTTGTTCTCAGATAAGATTCTGTTCCTTTGATATTCAACCATATTTTAGTATTCCTCCCTCTCAGTTAGTTTGATCGCCATCCCCCCATGTTTATCCTAACCACAGCTTTGTGCATTTGAAATAGAGAAAAGCCATATTTGTTTACTCTCATAACCTGTCCATTGTTCCAGGTGGAGACTCCCTGTGGGACGCGGCTCACATGAACCGGTGTTGCTGTAGCAGGAGACACCACAGCAGTCTTAACAGCTTTCTGCAGTCTCCAGCGGGACTAGTCAACTGAGATAGAACCCCTGGAGAACACAGGAGAGGGTATGAGCGAGTTGAGGGGGTGGGGAAGGGTTTACATACACAAAAATGAAACAAATGTGTATGAAACACTGCGAAACCTGTTCAAACGGACAGTTGGATGAAATAAAGCTGCATTAAAAAAATGCATCTAAAATGAAGTCTAAAACAATGATCTTACTAATTTTTTTTTTTCTTGCATTCCTTTTGTGCATGCTATTAAATTTAGAAATAATTTTTATATATATATATGTACAGTGAGGTCAATAAGTCGACAAGCAGCTTGGTGAAAAAAGAACTGTTGGAGCAATTGTCAGAAAATGGAAGAGGCTAATGATGACTGTCAATGTCCCTCGGACTGGGGCCCCACGGAAGATCTCTGCTCGTGGGGTATCAATGATGCTAAGAATGGAGAAGAATCTGCCCAGAACTAAACGGGAGGAGCTGGTCAATGCCCTGAAGAGAGCTGGAACCATCGTTTCCTAGGCTACTATCAGTAATACACTAAGATGTCATGGTTTAAAAGCTTGCATCACACGGAAGGTTCCACTGCTTAAGTCAGCCAGGCCGTCTGAGGTTTGTCAGGTATACCATCTGGATGATCCAGAGGAGTTATGGGAGAAAGTCCTGTGGTCAGATGAGACCAAAGTCTAACTTTTTGGTCTTAACTCCATTTGCCGTGTTTGGAGGAAGAAGATTGATGATTATCATCCCAATAATACCATACCTACAGTGAAGCATGGGGCCAGAAGCATCATGCTCTGGGGGTGTTTTTCTGCACAGGGGACAGGACGACTGCACTGTATTAAGGAGAGGATGAACAGGGCCATGTTTTGTGACATATTGGGCAAAAACCTCAGTCAGAGAATTAAAGATGGGTCATGGCTGGGTCTTCCAACATGAAAATGAGCCAAATCACACAGCCAGGAAAACCAATGAGTGGCTTCATAAGAATCCAGTCATAATATAATATAATACAATACAATACAATACAATACAATACAATACAATACAATACAATACAATACAATACAATACAATAATCAGTGTATGTGAATTAATTAATTTCTATATATATATAATTTACTGTTATATGTATTGTATATTATTATATTTTTCTTCTGTATATCATATAAGAATATATTAACAGATTTTATAAGTTGTTTATTTACAGTATTTGAATTATATATATATATATATATATATATATATATGTGTGTAATTACTATTTAATGCTGTATTCCTTATTTTCAACAGTCTTTTTTTAAACACAAGAGCGTGTTCTGTATGTACAACCCCTCAGACCTTGAAATTCAAAGAAAACCTGGCCCGAAACACTTGGGTCACAAAAACACAATACTAAACTTTCATTTCACTCAACCCTAGAACAATTCTGTCTCCTTTGCAGCCAATGAGTCCATCCAGGGCCGTTGTTCGGCCGGGCCGTGCCTGAAGCCAGAGTTGAGGTGTGTTGCTGCTGGGGTCACGCGCTGCCACTGTAGGTTAGGCTGCTGGTCTGATCCGTGTTGACAGTGCAGATACCTGTCAAGCCCAAGGAGACAGGTAGTGCTTCCAGCTAGAGAGTGAACCTTTCGCACTGACCACCGCTGGAAGGACGGGTGAGTCACATCTCCAGTCTTCCGTTCGATCGGTTCATGTCATGTCAGGTACATACAGGTATATTCACATCAGTGATGGAGAAAGAACGACATTTAAATGTTTGCCTCAAGTTTACCACCATTTATCTGAAGCTGATACACAAGCTCTGCTTGTTTTGCTGCCATTGCCAGGACAGGAAATGGAAAAAAACAAAGGCCCGACAGCACCAAATTAAAAAGAAGGCTGTAAAGTTCGAAAGCCCAGCGCCTAATGGCTTTTTAAGGTGAACTGTTTCCCCATCACATTTGTAAACGGGCCCTTATTTACCCACACGCGTGTGTGTCTGTTTGGGGGAGGGGGCGGGGTAGTTGACCTTTGCGAGCAGAGACAGTGTCTGAGAGTGAACGCCACTCGCTGAATCTTAATGGCCACCAAACAGCTACACTGCTATCCTCTGATATTTGCTTAAACATGAGCACAATACATATCAAAGATATTTACAAAGAGAGCGTGGTCAGCAGTTACCCAGCAGAGAGAGACAGCCAAGATGGAAAACAAGCAGCCGCTGAGGTTAGTGCTGAGATATTACACACAGTGCTTGGTCTCTCTGAGGCGAAGACTTCAGTGCAGGAAATGCAGCGCATGAGATGCAAATGCTTTTGATAAACCGTAAAGAGGCAGAGATAAGAGAGGAAAATACTGTGCCAATGAAATACACCCAATATTTCACAAGATTCAGTGCAATCTGAGCAGGTCAAGAAATGGAACTTCCAATAATTAGGGTCCAAAATCAAAATTAAACAAAATAATTTTGTACCATATGGACAGCAAATTATATATTTTTACTGTTTGATAAAAATAAAATATCTTTTCTCTCTTCTCTATATATTTTAACTTATAACGACAATGCTGAACTTTTAGCAGACGTTTTAGTCTTTACTCCCACATGGTCTTTCAGAACTCTATACTAATATGCTGATTTTGTGCTCATAAAATATTTCTTACAAATATCAGTATTCTGTACATGAAACACGAAAGCTCAAAAGAACAGAATTCATTTGAAATATTCTTTTTTTAGTAACATTCTAATCTAAATATTTTTGCTGTCACTTTTGATCAATCAATGCATTCTAATACAAATAAATTAAATAAATTTGTGCTGTCAAAAGGTTAATCACAATTATTCATAAACACACATGTGCATGTATATATTTCAGAAGAGTATTATGTATAATATATGAAATATTTTTATTTATAATATGAATTACATGTGTTTAAATATATTCATGTAAATGTCTGTATTTATACATACATAATATACAACAAAACACACATATATTATGCAAACTTTTACTTTGGATGCGATTAATCACTTGACAGCACTAAAATAAATACACGTTTGAGACTAAATCTGGACTCATTTAGCCAAATGTTTTTATGAATTAAAATTAATCAAATAGTGCTTTATTGCAATTAATTGAATTACTATGACAGAATTGTTGGATGTATTTGAAAAGATAAAGACCTCACAGAAGAAAATCACATGCGATTTACATGTTTAACTTTACAACAATGGTATTTGCGCCGAGAATGTTTTAGAATAAGTAATGGGACAACAAAGCGCACCATATTCATGGAAAGCGCCAAATATGTCATTGCATGTTACTGGGAGAAAATTGAGTTTTTGAGCACACACTCACAAATTGCATTTTCGCCTTAAAAACATTATAGGCAGGAGGAGAAACTCATCCTCTTTTGATCTAACTGTGGTGATAGATTCAGGGGCAGAGGTGTGCTGTTGAGAGCGGTGGATTCTGTCATGTGGCCATAGAAATCAGGAGCGTAACAGAGTATAATGGAGCTCCAGAACTGAAGGGGAAGTTTGTCTCTTTAGGCTACGGTTACGTGATTAGCCTCCACCGCCTCTTTCATATATACCTGTCGCGCTTTCTTCCTGCCTGCAGCCAAGCCACTTCTAATGTTCCCTTTACTTCTCTGCACACCAGAGCGGGGATGGATCACAAATGCATGAATTTGTCTAGTTTCCTCTCTGCATAACTTTTGAATGTATCAAACTCTGACAGCTGATTCTAGGCCAGTTAATCTATTCCTGGGGGGGATCTGTGTACCTTTGGAGGGATGGGAGAAAACACCTCCCTTTAGCGAGCAAATATGAAGCTACCCCCCCATTCTTACTTTTTCTTCCCCTGTCTCTCTTTTAAGCCCAGTTGTCTTCATGAAGGCAAATAGCATGCATTTTAAAAGCACATCACGCTCTCCCAGATAAGAATTGCACAGAAAGGTCGAGAAAATTACAGCAAAAACAATTGATGTCAGAGAAACAAATGCGTATTGTGATGCTGGGAATTTTCTACTCGCTTCTGCTCAAAAGGAGCAGAAAGGATTTATCCTCAGATTTTTAAGTGGCAGAAGGAACATCTAAAAAAAAAAAATATTTTAGCATTTAGCCTTTTAGCTTTTATTCATTGTTTGTAATAGCAAGCATTGTAATCTGGCGCACATGCACTCATAATACTGAATTTAGACTACAGAACAAAATGCAATAAGATGTATAATGCTATTTTTATTTTGCTATTGTTTTCAGTAAAGGCTGCAAAACCCGAAAAAGAAAGTCTCTCCACCACTTTTTATTTGGCAACACAAACAAATTCACACTCCTTTTTTGGCTCATTAATTATGCAGTTAAGAAAAAGCTGCAATGTAGAGAACGGAGGAAAGGTGAAAATGAGGGATTCAGTTTTCCCTCCTCGCTGAATATTCATAATATATTCCTTTCCGATGCTTTCTGCCGTTGTTTGTTCCAGTTTGGTGCTACGACTTCCCATATCGAGAAGCTGTTAGCTACCAGGAAATCGTTGAATCCACATCAACGAGAGGAGGAAGGTGTCTTAACTCCTCGCAAACAGGTGTTAGGTGTCTGCCGCGCACAGCGTATGATATTTAAAGCGTGGCTTGATCTTCACCCCCAGCCAACCCCCTGTCAAAACCCTCCATATTGTGTGAAGTTGGTTGTTTTTAGCCAACAATGCTCTTGACACGCGCCGCAAAGTACATTGCATTTTTCTAGTCGAAGTCATTAACATTATTTAACTGCGGACACCACCACCATTTTACATTTTCAGCGTAACTCTGAAAGCACTTAGGCATAATTATTTCACCACGAGCCTCTTTGCGAGGAGAACTACTGTCCTGAATCCTCTGGCAAATCAGAAGGCATACTAACCCACTCTTCCTGAAGTCTGTGCTGTACCTACTTATTTATTATTTTTTTATTTGGTAAATTTTGTTTTTTATTCCTTGACAATTTTGGGTTTCTGGAACTGTTGCCTCGCCACATTGCGTGCCACAATAATTGGTCGGCAGAGTGGGATGCAAATTGCGGCTGATGTTAAAATGCATCTTAAAAGGGGATGGAAATGTCTCTTCGAAAGTCAAAGTATGATTTTTTCATCCACTTTCTCTCTTTTTTTTTTTTTGTCAATAAACCTCTTCAAGCTTGGGATGAGGTCAGACACCAGCTTTTTATTCATCTTGTGAGGATTTGCAACTCTTGTAAACCACTTAAAACTATCCGAAAGGGGGTCAGGGACCCCTCAGTTAATTTAGTTTTATCTTTCTCTCAGTTCTGCCTGACCTCAAGCACATTGCATTGCCAAAGCGTGGCCTGCTTGTTTCTCACTACTTTATTTGTGTTTTTGATTTTTGATTTATTTTTTCTTCTTGACAAGAAGGTAGAAAGCTCTTACATCAGAAATGTTTCAGGAATTGTCGATATGGTTTCCCCTTAAAAAGCTGTTTTTGGAATAATTAGTGAAACAGATCTTTCAAACTCTTTATTTAAATGAAATTTAATAATTCAAAGAAAACATCAAACGGTAATTTTTTACATTATTAGATGCAGTGTTGGGTATAACACATTTACTTAGCAACGTGTTACTGTAATCTAATTACTTTTCCTGATAACACAGTTATTAAATGCATTACATTATACATTTATGTAATTTGGTCTAATAGAAATAACAATACATAACTTATCTAAATGAGATCCTCCGCTGCATTAAGCCGTGTCCACATCACAATTCAAGGCTTATTATCTTATAGCATGCAGTGTTCTTGGGCATGATCGCATTATAGGTGAGGTCAGACGACTGGACCTCGTGTTGATTTCAAAATGATTATTTTATTAGAGAATATATGTTTTCGACTTCATTTAATAATAGACACCTTAAACTTTTTTTTTTTAAGATATATTGTATTTCTCGTGTAATTTTTATTCATTTTAGTGACTTGTTTCAGGAAGATATTTACAGAGACTGACAATGAAAAAAAGCACTCTATTTGTTTTTATTTTACAAAACAAACAAAAAAACATTTTGCTGATATTGGGAGTGTAGGCTATAAAAATGTAAAAAAAAATAAAAAAGTCAATATTATAATTTTTTTTTTTTAAGTACACTACACTTGAAAGTAAAGTAATTAGTAATCTGATTACTTTTTAGATGCAATAATCAGTATTGTAACCAAATCACAATTTAAAAAAAATAATTAGTAATTTGTTATGGATTAGTTTTAGTTTAGGGAAACTTACCCAACACTGATTAGATATGAATAATACCTGCAGTTTTTATTGTGATGAATTGGTGAGTGAAACAAATCAGTCCCGTTCATAAATGCATCATACAGACAATGTCAACAAGGAGTGAACAAAACAGTATTTTATGAACAGGTCTCAAACGAAAACTGTAAATTCAAATGATTCATTGATTCACTATCTCCAAAGATCTATTTGTTAGCAATAAGCAGTAAATAAGTCACTTGTTTTGTTAGACAGTTGAATTATGATTTTGTGAATTGGCTCAAACAATTGTTCAGCTCAAAAGAGTCAAATATCTGTATATTGTAAAACCTAAATACTATATATGTCAATATATCTTGTGTTGTTGTGGTGTTTGTTCATTTATTATATTGATTGCTGCTGCACTTCGGTGTTATGGATTTTTTGTTAGGATTAGCTCTGGTTGCTAGGGTGAACACTTTGGTCACCTCTTACAGAATCTAGCAGTGTGAGCTCGAAACCCTCTGTAAATCCACCTCAGGGCTTCAACCCCCTCTTCCTCACGCAATCACATCGCTGGTAATCCCGAAACCAAGACTCGTGTGCAGGGGACCAGAACTAATGAAGACAACTGTTCAATTACTAGCTCAATTAATACAAGTGCCTGGGAGCTCAGAGCTCTGAGGGAAGACGTTACGTAGTAGATGTTGTGGCCAAGCATAAACTAAACCGCCGATGGCGATCCCACATCCAATCTCAAGGCTTAGCCGCTAATACTGTGTCCTGTTTAAAGTGCAGTTTGTGTTTGTGAGGAGGGCTTATGAACACACAAACAAAGGCTCTCAAGCACAATACGGCTACTATGAAGAACAGTGACGTCTTTTAGGGTTAATATGCTGCATTGGATTTTGTTCAATTAGCTCTTACGATTTTCTTGTTTATTTGATAATATTATCAAAATTGGCATTCATTCTTAACTTGACCTGCTCTCTTTTATCTCTCCGTTGTCACTGATCTTTGTTTTTCATAAATTTGGCTGGTTAAAAATATGCAGTTATCAATGAGGCTGCGTGAGGTTATTTTTATTGTTGTTCTGTTGAGGTTTTTGCTACGTCGATAGTTAGAGAGGGATGTTTATAATTAATGTTTCTGTTGCCATGAAAGGGACTTACTCTGAACCTTGTGGACCAATTAAGCAAAGACTTTCTCAGTACATAGTCAGCTCCAGCATTGGTATGCATCCCTCATATTCAAGTCCGTATTTGGCACTCCGTGTGGACAGTTGTTGAAACTACAAGTGTTCTGACAAAGAGGTGTAATGTAGCACCTTGCAGCCCAAAGGGAGCTGCCTCCCAATGATTAAAGATTAAAGATGCAAGACACACACATAATTACAAAAAACTAATTATTTCTTTGAAAATGAATAAAAAAAAAAAAGTGCTTCCACAGGGGAGTTGGCTCTAATTATTTCATTTAACTGTAAAAAAGGCCCTTGGGGATAGTTTTTGCTGTTCGTCTAGTTTCAGTTTTTCTTTTCCCTCGCTCTGGTTCCATTGAAGTACAAGCAGGTCATCATGATTAGACCTTCGTCATCATTAACTATTCATAGTCAAACAAATGTACAGAAATATAGACTGGGTGGAATTCAGTGTTAAAATTCTCCTTGCAGATTTTAACCATGGTGTGTATCATAAAGGGCTTTATTAATGCTTCATGGACTAACAGATGCAAAGTTCATTGCAATAGCAATAGCTACATTAATAGATTTTTGTGAGGGCAAAGCTTAATTTTCAGCAGCCATCCTTAAGAAATTGTTAATATTCTGAGTTGATGCTCAAACACACACTCTCTCTCTCTCTCTCACTCTCTCTCTCTCACTCTCTCACTCTCTCACTCTCTCTCACTCTCTCTCTCTCTCTCTCTCTCTCTCTATATATATATATATACAATTTTAACAGTTGCTTAATAAACGGTTGCTTAATATTTCTGTTCACATTGTGACACCTTTTTTCACTATTTATTTGAAACTGATAATTTTCTTTACTGTCACATTTAATATTCTTGCGGAACAATAAGAAGCAATTTCTTCCAATTAAAAAAATAAAATAAAATAAATAAATAAAATTAATATTGATCCAAACCTTTCAATGGTTGTGTGTGTATATATAGAACAAATATTTTACCTGTATTTTTTCCTGAAGCTTCTGGTCCATGCCACAGCGTACATTGTTTTGCGCTCCGTGGTGTGAGCTGCCACTACAAAACAAACCTGCACGGGGGAGACGACGACTGCACCGACAACGCTGGCAATGATGACGGTAATCATATGTGTTTGTGGTGTGGTGTTTCATCACCTGTCCACCGCTGTGGCTTGTTAGAGGACAAATGAGTCTTAATAAAGCAGATTCCCCCCACGACTCCACAGGGCCCTGCGCAACTAAGCTGTTCACTGGTCCGGGCGGCCTGGGGAGTAGATTGATTACCCGCAGAATCACGGTACCGCCAGCATGTCTGCATGGTGAGAGCTCTTATTGGCCTCCCCCACCATCGATCCCTATACACGGCCCTCCACTTCCATCCCTTCATTCCTCACAGCCCTGCTGCTGGAGGTGGCAGCGGACGACAGTACATCAGGGCTGTGCGTAGATCGCTCTGCATACTTGTTTTGTAGCGTATCAGTCTTTTAAACAAATATAGTGGTCTGGGAAACCCCTGTGGCAAACATTGGTACAAATTTGCCAGATTTGAGCTGCAAGTTATCGTACTGTAAATAAACAAGTTTTTCAAGCACTGCCATATGCTGAGGTTTCAAAATTGAGCGGAGTACGGTTTGGGGTCAATTGTCACATTGACATTTATATGAAATAAGTACTTCCAAAATTGAATATTTACTCATAAAAATACTCACCGGTGGGCCTTCTAAGGTGTAGATGAGTTCAGATCAGAATAGATCTGGAGAAATTTAGCATTACATTACTTGCGTACCAATAGATACTTTGCAGTGAATGGGTGCCGTCAGAATGAGAGCCCAGTAGTCCACAACATGACTCGACTTTAGCGATTAATGTCTTGTAAAACTAATCCATAATGATTATCCTCAAACAATACTCCTCATCCATAATATTGCTATCTCCAGTGGAAAAAGTCATCTTGTCTAAAAGAGGAGAGAAATGTGGACAGATCAAGCACCATTTACAAGCAAAAAAAACAGCTATGAACAAATGCAGTGTGTTGGGGGATATTGATGTGAAAGGACAACAGGGGAAGGATTTTTTTCGCTGTAGGGAGCGGGATTATGGACACATTTTGGACAAAAGCAATGGTTTAAAGATAAAATTGTAACCTTTTAATGATGCATTTGTTTATAATTTGTGAATTACTTGTGGATTATTGTGATGTTTTTAGCAGCTCCTTGGGCATTAATTCTGACGGCACCCATTCACTGCAAAGGATCCATTAATGAGCCAGTAATGTAATGCTACGGTACATTTCTTGAAGTCTGTTTCAATAAGGACACAAACCATAACTTGGAGAGCCTTATGGTGAGTAATTTCAATAGATTTCAATACATTTTTGAGTGAACCATTCCTTATTTGTTTGAACTATTCCTGATCTCCCATGTGTATCAAGCAGCCTTTTGTCTGTGCTGCTGTATTTTAAGTTGAGGTCTCTTGTTTCTTCAAGCATATGTCTTCTGGCTGGGCAGGAGTGTGTGATAGTCTGACTTAACGGATAGAGTGTGATGATTATACTAATCACAGACGCCGCTGCGCACGAATGGCTGCGAACTGTAAGAATGGTGACGGCGATGATGGGTTGATGTCATCGACCCGCTATGAACTGTACTCTCAGTCAGACACCTCATACCAAACTGGCGTTGACATCCATACACCCTGTCACTTCAGCCCCCGAGGTGATAGCACCGCTCTCCCCATTACGAGGGTCCCTTAGGAGGCTGCACTTTACTTCCCATGAAGTGGGAACACACTGATAGCCCCGTGACAGTGTAATTAGCAACTTCCCAATCAGACCTGCTATTTTGAAACAAAGAACTTTGGTGTCACATAATAAATGTTGATATTGTTGGCAAAGACTATCAACTCAAAATTACAGTAATTTGGAGATGGGAAAAGGAATGCAATTTAGGGTTCTTAAAAAGTAACGCTGATTGTGAGAAATATTGTCAGGTGATGTAATACTTCCAGGTTTCTTTCTCTCGCTCTTTCTGTCGTCTTTTCCACCACTCTCCATTACTGACCTCTGTCTTCCTGTTTCTGAGCACTCATTATATCACTGTTCTTGAGGAGACCTGCTTTTTGCTTCTCTTGCTGCGACCTTCCAGACTCTTGCAAGGTATTCTGCTTCATGATTGCAGATTGGGGGCAAAACTATATGGTTGTTGTCAGTGCTTCTACCTAATATAATAATAAAAATATAGTATCTAATAATATTAATTATATATATGTAAAGATGTTTTGTGAATTTCCCGTAGTACTGTACATATATAAAAACGGATATATGTACTGATACTGTATATGTACTCATAATTGCTAAGAACTTAATTTGAACAACTTTTCATTTTTTCCAGATTTTCAAATAGTTGTATACCAGCCCCATATTGTCTCAAATCTCAAAAAACCTTGAACCTTATGACTGCCTTTGTAAATATATGTATATGTGTGTGTTCTATATTTAAATACTCATAAAGCATATATTTTTAATTTTGTTAATTTTATTTTACAGATAATGTGAATATCTAATGTGTCTAGAATTATCGTTTTTTACATGTATTTGAATTACAATAATAATAAGTTTGTAATTATAGAAATGAATTATAATTGTATAATTTTTATTATATTGTTATATAAATTAGTATATAATTTATATAATTGTTGATTATTATTATTATTATGTAAATTCATTCTTTTTTTTATATAAATATTAATTTTGTATAATAATTAAGTTTAAGTAATGAAAGTTGAGTACTTAGCGTTAGGACTTTATTCAATATAGACGTTTTCAGTGCATGTGACCACATGAAGTCAATACTTATAACTTGCCTGCACAAGGTCTTCGCGGTCGCCTCAGCATGTTTTCGGTGCACTATTTCTGCAGATCTGGTAAAGATGGTAGAATTGATGAAAGAGCAGAGAGAGCTCTCTGAGATCCGGGCAGTTCAGTCAACATCTCAGCAGGCCTTATGGAAACTATTGAGGACTCCACTGGCTTTTTTAGGTCCCTTTGAACAGGTGCTTTTCTCCCAGTGCTGCTGGCTTCTCTTTGGATCTCCAAACACAAAGAGCTGCTATATCCCATACATTTAAAGCCCCCACTTGTTTGTGCGTGGACACACACATGCACTTATGAGCGCACGTGGAAGCAAAAGCGCACAAACACTTTTGGGGTTTCTCTTTGCACCTGTTTATTTGTTGTTTTTCCCCCCACAATATATAGATATATTTGAGTGGATCTAACTCACCCAAAACAGCGTGGGTGAATTTGAGAGGCAAAATATCCTCTGGGTTCTCCCTCTGTCAGTCTTTCTCTCTCTATATCTGTCTCTCTCTCTTAAAGACTCCTCCGGATCTCATGATTTATGTATGAGGCTGAGGCGTGATTCATCTTGGCATGGGGAGAGAAGTTGTCCTTTGTCTTCTGCTCTGTTGGCCAGTAAGAGGTTTCCTGAGGTCTGTAGAAGGGTCTTAGAGTTCCTCTGGACTTAGACAGATGTGTGTGCCTGTGTGTGTGTGTGTGTATGAAGGAGAGAGAAGTGAGACTCTTTCTGGAGGTGTGGGAGTTTGCCCCACAGTTATTACCCAACTGGAACTGCTTCAGTATGGTGCTAGAGCCAGATTGCGACAGAGACACCATGTAAACAAACAAACATCCCTAGACTGTCAGATACAGAGAGGCTTAATCTTATTATTGCTTAAACAGGACCCTGGTGGGAAATATAAAGATCCAACTAATGTAAAAAAAAAATGGAGGCTGCTCACATTACAATGTTGTGATTGTAACATTCTAGCAATAAATAGAAATAAAATTAAAGTCGTTGTCCCAGATTTTACTAGACCAGGCAGGCTTTTTAACATTGTTGACACATGAAATTTTAAATGAAGAGTGAGCTTTAAAAAAGCCTTAAATAGTAGTACTACTGTGTGTGAAAGGTATGAATAAATGCAGTTTATCATTTAAAAAATATATACAGATATGCATTTTATTGTGTAATATGTAGTAGAGTATAAGGTATAAATAAATGTAAAGATTATATATTATTAAATATGTCTGTATACTAATAACCATTTCTATTTGCACTGCTGTACAATGTAATACAGCTGTACAAATACAGCCATAATATTCCAGTTCAATTTTAATATAGCCTACCATATTGTTTATTGTTTTTTACTTGGTTCAGGGACCAGTTGCATTAAAGGTTTAGACTAGTCTACTTTTTTTTCTGTAAAACTGGTCATAATTATTTTAATTTAATTCAGTCTTATGTTGAATCCAAAAAGTAGGCTTGGCTAGCAGGTGGTCAAATGAACATAGAGGCTAAGTGTATGTTATGACTGAAGAATTAAGTATAAAATTAAACAGTTGTTAACATGAATTATGAGTACATAGGAATACATTTTTGTTAAAAGCTGCGTAAAGAAATCACCGATTTTTGCTTGTCACTGTAAATCTGGGCCTGCGAGATTGAGATGTCAGAAGTGGGATTAGATTGGCCTTTTTCTCATCGTAAACATTTGAAAAGCAGGATCTGTAAACGAACATCTCTATTTCTGCCTAAGAGAAACAATTAAAGAAATCTGTAATTCAGGTTATTGCTTTTCTATTGAATGATGTTTAATCCAGTAGATGTTGGGACTATATACACAAACACGCTCACTAAAGTTGAGTATAAAAAAAGAGATCAGGGAAACCAAACAACTCTGCAAAAAACAAACAAGTGCAGGAGGGAGGTGTGTGTTCCTGTCTTTTTTAACATGACGGGGGATAGACGGATGCTGAGAGGATGATAGCGCATACTTCCTGGGGGTTTTTCCCTTTCTACATCACGCGCTCCAGCCTTCAGAATCTCCAACTGACACACACACATGCAAAAAGAACGAAATCTTGTCAAAGCAAGCAACGAGTACAGATTAGAGATACTTGTCCGCCTTCACAGCCTAAACAGCGTGGTCATTCCTGGGGGGATTTGAGACACTGGAAGGGAGAGAAGAGGCTGTTTGGGGGGAACAGTCTGCTACAAAACCGCCAATTTCATACTACACGTGTGGATTAAGTCTCTTCTTTCAAATGCCCATGTAACAAATTAAGTTCCTGCGACTGCAGCAGGGGCGCCGGGCCTGTATTCAGATGCTCTTGTGCCTGGCAGTGCCTGGCCCATGCCAGATTGTCTGCAGGCGGCGTTCGCGCCGGCTTTGATCGCGTGCCAGAGCGGCCTCACAGGCGCTTGGCTCCCCCGATCACTCCCCCATCAATACGCTGGCACGCCGTCCTCATATCAAAAATGACCCAATTAGTAGACATCGATGTGTTCTGACAGGCACTACCTGCTGGAGTGAAGCTTTTCTCTCTCCGCAACCCTCCCGCACGCTTTGAAAACGGCGAGAGGTGAAAATGCAGTTGTTTGTTTCCCTCTTTCCTACCTGTCTTGGTTCTGCCTGCCCCCCTCCACCTCCCCACCCTCAGGGTAGTCTTTGAACAGTGGTTTGGGTGTCAGAGGCGCGTGTGCAGAAAGCAGTTTAACTAAAACTGTAGTGAGGTGATTAGAGTACCTACTGACAGGAAACATTGTTCTCCCACTGACTGATTGTCAGCACTCATCTTGGCAACTGACAGCCCGAATCCTTCTACATACCCACCTCCACGCCCCCTCCCGATGGCTCTGAGCTCTCCGCGTGTGTGCGAGAGTGTATTTCATCGTCCCTCTTATGCATGCCTATCAAAACCTCTGTCTGAGCACTCAATCTTGCGCGTGTGTGGGGAGGCTCCAGCAAAGATGGTGGTAGATTCATCAAACATTCATACATCACTCACCTCAGGAATCGGTGCTCAGTGAAGTACTACACCAGATTCCCTTTGATTTCGCTCCGATCAGACGCCTTCCTATCATTTCTCATGCGCCGCTCTCCGCTTCATCCACAGACTCGTGTTGGAGCCGCCCCGCCAGCTCAACAGGCAGTCCTCCGAGCTATACGTCGGCAAATAAAACAGCCCTGCCTTAATGAAAGCGAGACTCGATGTTTCACGCGGCCACCATTAGCCAAGAGAACTAACAAGACTTCTAGCTGCTGCTGGGAGATTCTCTCTGCTTCTCACGCTCATCAGGTGGGACTACTGCAGTTTTGGATGTCGATAACTTTTAAGAAGTGTTGCCAGTCAGGATGTTTCAAAATGGATAGGATTCTAATTGAAATATAATATTTTAACAAATGCTTGTATGTGGTAAAACAGTGGTTCTCGGCCTTTTTAACACCAAAAGTCCTGTACTTCTTTTTGCTGTTGTGATAAATATAAATAAAATAAACCACATGTCAGTTTAATGCTGAACATGTGTATTAGAATCTTAGTTATTATTACGTTAATGCAATTAAATGATTTGAAAACGCTCCAGTGGGACCCCGGCCCCCTTGATAGGAACCACTGTGCTTTGGTTATAAAGTGTCATAAACATAATATCATACTTTGAAAAGGAAGAAGTGCAAAATTTGTACCAATAGATTTATTAATAGCCCTACGATCAACACCCTATTATCTAATGTGAGCATATAAAAAAATATAATAGCAACAATAATTACTATAATAATGTTATTAATAATATGCACTCTTTAAGGGTAGGTAAGCTACCAAGGTGCATTTTTTTTGTTTCGTCTGATAATGTACACTTAACGTATGCATATTGTAAATAATGTAATGGTCATATTACAGTACATTCAGATTGTCATGTTATGCTCAAGACATTTAAAGGTATAGTTCACCCAAAAATGGATTGATCATTAATTACTCACCTTAATGCCGTTCCTGGAGCTCTCAATTTGCGTTCCGAAAATGAATGGAGGTCATACAGGTTTACAAAAACAGGGTGAGTAATTAATGAACAAATTTGTATTTTTGGGTGAATTGTTCCTTCAATGCATTCTCTAATTTAAAGGTGCCATAGAATGGAAAACTGAATTTAGCTTGGCATGTTTGAATAGTAACAGTTCAGTACATGGACATAACATACTGTGAGTCTCAAACACCATCGTTTCCTACTTCTTATAGAAATCAAGTG
>JAUMHQ010000076.1:13898109-13924285 GCA_032361165.1 Enteromius paludinosus
GAGCAACGCTGAGAAACAGCCAATCAGAGCAGACCTCCTCATTACTATTCATGAACCTTCCAAATAAGGCAAAAAATGAAACAGACTGGGTTGTATATGGACCTGTAAAACTGTTTCTGGACATTTTCTCCCTTACCTAAGCTACATACCTTCTATGTACATATCAGAGAACAATTTAAAATACTCTCTCAATTCTATGGCACCTTTAATGCTTTACTCTATTATTCTTTTATGTTTCATATATTGTGCTTAACCCTGGGTTAGCATCTTTTTAAGCAACATTTCACACAAATAAGTGACATTTCACACCATTTTGAAATTGTTAGTTTTTAACAAAGTGGTGCTAACCAAAGGTATACGGCGTAAAACCAAATTTATACGATGATAAAACGTAACAGCCAATTTTTAACAACACAAAACCAATTACAATCTGCCTTACCTCAAAGATTTTTCATGCACATTCTCACAAAAAAGCATTTGCAAACTGTTTACTTTTAGAAAAAGTTATCAATATTATGCAAATGGTCTCACAAAAATAGATCCTGCACAGTGCTACAACAAATCATATTTGAATGATTTAACGATTACATTTAATGATTTTACATACTTTTACAGAATAGCTAGTCAGTACAACACAACAACAAAAAGTGGTGTAGAAAAAAAAAATAGTTTGTAAATTTCACATAGAATTATGAAGTAACACAGTTAAACATGAAATGTGAAGTAAAAATGCTACATTTCTAGTTAATAATTACAATTGCAGACTAAGCATTTAGTCATTTATCATTCTCAAGTTGCCGTTCTTTAAACATGCCATCTCTGTGAAGTTATGTATTTCTTTTTCCTGCTGTATTTAATGCCCGTATGGGTCCATCTGGGCAGTGAGTGAATATCTGGGTTCAGCAGCTGATGGCCTGTAGCTCTGAGCTGGTCATTGTGGAGGCCTTGCAGGTCTCTACTGCCATGTTTCGGCAAGCTGCTTGCATCAACAAACATTTGGCACAGACATTACTACCAGCTGGGCATCTCTGCCATTCTGAACGTCCCCTAATGTCACTCTCTCTTTCTCTCTCTCATCTGTCACATAAGCCTCATGTTAACACACACCAACTTCTCGGCCCATTGGCTTGTACGCAGCCGAGACATAAGTGAACTTAAGAGTCGGTCCTCAGATAAAAATCTCATGTAATTAGCCATAAATAGGGGTAGTTAAAGAACTCGGAAGCAGATGTTTGGCAGGGAAATTGAGACGCTGGTACATAAAATAGGTATTTTAGGGTGAGGCGGCCACCTGAGGCTATACTGTTTCCAGATCAGTCTTACAGATAGCATTCAGTGAGCAACATCAATTCTGTCAAGCGCGATCTGATTCCAGATTAGCTCTACTACTTTAAAGCAGCTCTGAGAAAGCATCTACAGCTGTGAAAGTGAGTTCCTGTGGAGTGGAAAGAGGGCTGCAGCTGTGCTTTGGAGCAGGTGTGTGAAGTCGGATGTGGCTGTTGTCCACTGCGTGGCTTTTACCTATAGCTACAGGCTACAGACAGCCCGATTTACCCCATTTCAGTGCTGTTAAACATGATATCATAAAACACATATTCTGTGTGTTGCCTTACAGGATTATGCAGACTGTTGCTAAAGGAGACTTAAATATATGAGATGACACCTGATCCCGGAAAAGCACTCTGTGCATATTGCTACCTGGTCTCATGGCATAAACGTACTGTACCTTGGTGCCCTTTTTAGCGAGACACAAAATATGTACCAGTAAGTACATATCACTGCAGTTTCCAAAAGAAATAAACTCTAGAGGCAGTAAAACTTGACACATTTTATTCCTTTTCACACAAATCTACAGAATTACTTCATCATGTCTGGGATATTTGAAAACGGATGCTTTTAAACATATTTTTAATGAATTATATACTTTCTCACGCTGGGCTTATTTCCTTTGCTATTTTTGTCAAGATAATATTTCAAAATCTTGAAGAAAAAAAAAAAAAAAGAGTAACAGGTAAGGTACAGTAGAAAGAGGCTTTTTAAGGACATTATTTATCTACGAGTAAAACAGCTGAAGAGAAGCGAGGCTAATTTGTACACCTTACCACATCTTGCCTGCTAGTGGAGGGAGACTCCAATAAAAAGATTTTCCAGCTTTTACCATTATCTTTTGATATATGTCAGGCTTGCAGGTGCTTTACCATGGCCTGGGGGGAGAGGAGGTGTTTAAGATAAAAGACAGGTTATTACGATGTGACAGAGATTCAACAGGACCTGCAGGTCAGGATACTAATGCATGCTGGACGGAGAGCTCTGTTTGGGCTGTTAATACTCTGACTGAAGTCGTCTGAAGTCTACCTGCATACCTATATTAAACTTTTATGCATGTAGTTTTAACACACGTCTTAATATTCAAGCAAACCTTATCCAGAGGCTTATTTCAATGTACAAGCTAAAGATAGATGTTACTTAATATTTAAATGTTATTATCTGTGCAAATTAGAAATTCTGAAATAATTGAAAGCAAATGAGCAAAAAAAAACAGAAAACAAATACAACTGAATAGAAACTACCGTGATGAACCCAAAAGTTTAAGTAAATGTAAATTGTTAATACATTTTTTGTTTGTTTGTTTATATACTGAACATGCATGTGCAAAATAATACTCTATTAAAGAAAGTAAGAAAGATAAGTTACAGTATACTAATAACATGACAGAGTAATGAAGTTACAGCTGAGCTAGTAGTATTGCTACTTTTGTAAATCTGGTACTAGTAAACACCAGAGCTTAGGAGGAGGTTGATTGGTTAGCAGTAAAAGGCAAACTCTTTGTGTGGCCAAGGTATTTATTACCCTTTATCTGGAAAATGTTGGAAAAGTGGTGTATCTTCTGGTGAGTTGTGCACCTTCTCTCTACGTACCTTTCAGGATGAACCATGGCTTGTTTGTTTTTGTCTGGTATGGGGAAAAAAAATCACTTTGAAAAGTCATCCAGAGAAGCAAAAACGTAAAACACTTTTCTAGTTAATTAACCCAAATCCTTTCAGCGTGGTTTCACCCTGTTTTAAAAGCTTGAAACTTGACCATTAACCTCAAAATGGATGAGAGAGCACTCTCTCGACGACTTTTTTCTTCTCCAGCAAAATGTGACATAAAAAGCCTGTGAAATGAAATGATGAGTTTAAAACGTCTTTTTGAGGCAAACCCAATTAGGGCTCGCACAGTTTTTTCCACCTCACAAAAAGCCTTACATTAGGACGAAGGCTAGTTATTAGTTCCGCAGTCGTTATTTTACAAATCATTTCTGTTTGCTTTCCACGCGCTGTGGCAGAAAGTGGGCTCCAATTAGAAAGGCATTAAAACAGCAACCAGGACTTAGCTGCATTACACCCAGCAATGACATTCCACCTGCCATTATGTTATTAGCAAAGAGCTGGATCGAGAGAGGAAAAAAGGCTTTTAATTGAAAATAAAGAGAAATAAAGGCATTTTGAAAGTAGCAGCTGTTAGCTTGCAGATCTCTCAGCAGCTGTTGCTGTCAAGTATGAATCCGGGCCTATTCACCTCAAATCTCTCTCTCCGGAATGACCACGTAGCGCTGGCTGGTCCTTCGCTTTGTTCCGCTTTAATGCTGCTTTTCAGAATGAGCTCTGTGGTAGTGCTGTGTGTGTTTTCAGACTGGATGAGGACAACAATGATACATTTAAAAGTAGAATCCGTACTAGAACTTTGAAATCATGTTTTACTGATATGTTAACATTTAGTGCGCATAAAACCCCCCCCAAAACCCTGATTTGACTTTTTAACGGCTTTTTCACTTGCAAGCTGACAGATGGACCACACTATATGTGCTTGATGGGTCATCTATCATTTGATGCGGGTCATTGTTTGTGGCGGTATATGAGGTTCTGGGCCACAGCCCAATGAATTCCCACAGACACCTCAATGCCCATTATCCCATCCTGCCTTCGGCTTTTAGTGAGAAATGAATGAAACGCCTCGAATTTTCGGAGTGATTGAATTACTCACTCAACAAATTTGTTCAGTTCATTCAGAAAAAACAACGAAAGTGGCTGCAAAAATGTGCTCGTTTGATTTGTTCAAACGCTATTAGGAAAGAACGAAACAAGCAACCTCTTTTGAGGGAGTGTTTGAATCACTCATCCTGGATCCATCCACTACTAAGACTGTGGATTTGATTGGACTTACTTCCTCTGGCACAGAAACGGACACATTACCTGCAAATATGAAATCTAAAAGGTTTATGTAGATTAACCTAGTGTCTTTTGAATTGCTGTATATCAAAGCGACCGGCATGCTGTATACATGTGGGCAGATATGTTTACCTTCTGAAATTCGGTACAGCAGCACATGCTCATATGATATTGCGGGATTGTAGTGTAATATCTTAATTATATCTTTAATAATCTAAATATAGCATTCTAACATATTCTTGTACTACTAGAGTCGACTTGCTGGGCTCCATGTGCTGTGTGGTGTAACCTGTATGATTAAGGATGAGATTGAGCTGGTTGTGTTGCGCTTTGGGCTCGAGCTGCAGACTGTAATGATGAACAGTGAGCTTGCGTTCCTCCATCCAGCCTTGCTTCTGACCCGAGGTCAGGGATACAGCAGCGCTGGGAGAGGAGGACTGTGCATAAATCTGCTTAGCTGCATGCATGCAATGAAATAGTGTCTCATTAAATTGCTGGTTTAGATATAGCTGCACATGGTAGTGTGTTGGTATACATGCTACAAGTTGATCTTGCTCTGCTGTACAGTATATATATCTACATACAGTAGTTCTTGTATCCTGCTTACCTTTTACATTTCTAACCACAGTATTCACATAACCCTTTTCTATGCATTTACTGTAACTAAGGATAAAAGCTGCCTATCATGATAATAAGCTATATAGAGACCTAAACTATAGAGTCAGGTCTCTCTTAACAGCCAGTCATAAAAATGATAAATAAACATACAGGGTCCAAACCCCCATTGGCCCTTGGTTTCACCCTTTCTGATTTTCCCTGTGGTTAAGGGTTAGCATCACTTTAGGTCATTTCCTTCATTTGCCTAGACATGAAATGGTACCAAATTAGTTCACCCCATTGCCCCTTAGTACCCCCCCACCCTTTCTTTTCCCTGTCTGAGATTTGTGTGTTGCCATTTGGCCATGAGGCATTGTGTGTTTTGCAGCCTTGCCAGCAACTGCCATTTGGACTCTTAAGAGGCAGAGGACCCTCCCCCTTTGAACTGCAGCCAGCTTTCTATGCTCTCTATTTTTCTTTCTCCCTCTCTTCTTCTTCTTTTTTTTTTAATAACTTCCCCGGAAGGCACTTCCCTCTTTTTTCTCTCCACTTCACACCCCCTTTCTTTTAATTTGACCATGGCTCTCTATGGCAAAGCTGTGATGCTGATAAGAAAGGTATGGCTGCATTTAACTGACAGCTTGCCGTCTCCCCGATTGTATGTGCATGTGCAAATGTGTTTGTGTGCGTTTAGATCTGAATTCAATGCCACTCAGTGAGCTCTGCTCTTAAACGCTTCCCGTGGGGGGTTTCAGTCTATAACATAGCGTAAAACCGGGATGCTAGACTGTGAACGTGAATGCATGATAAGTCCCAGACAAACATGTGAATTTGATACGGTGCCTCCAAAAGCCTTGCTTTCAAAGTCTTTCATTTTACAAGTTAAAGTCTGGCTGCTTCCTCACATTTACTCCTTTTTCTGTCTGCAAGCTTCAAAGTCAAAAGATGACATAACTGTCTATGTTACTACTTAATCTAATCACATATAAAATAGCATTGCTCTGTTGTTTTCTTTTTCCACTTTTTTCTTTTTAGTTTTAGAACATGATTTATGCTCAAAAGTATTTTAGTGTCTTTAGATCAGTGTTTTTTTTATTTTTGACTCGAGGGCGCCACGTTTTCCAAATCAACATTGAAAGGCTCACACATATATAAATACAGTATATAAAAGTATTTATGCTGTAATGGCAAACCTGCTTTTTTAAAAAAAACTTTAATTGATTAAATTCGTAGTTTAGTTTCAAGAAAAATTTTTTTGTAAGAAATTAAATTTAATTCAGTTAGATTGTAAGTTTTTTTGAGCTTAGATTAGATAGATTGTTTTTAATAATTTATTCATTTGAACATTAAGTAATTCTGTGGCCCCTTATTATAATGTATAAATAAAATGTTTTTAACATCCAATGTAATTTATTCATTATATTTATGTCATCACAAACTGATTATGACTGACCTTATAGCAGTCAGTTAACACAATAATATTACAGTTTATGCATTAATATTACAAATAACAGATTAATATATGTATTGTTTTTCTGTTAAGAAAAAAATGTGTTTTATTTACTTATTGAGAACATAATTTAACATGCCATGAAAGGTAGATTTGGATGCAGTGGTCAGAATTTTTTTTCTGTACACTGAAATGCCTCTTGCAAATATGTAAATATGAGGAAAGGTTTTAGATTGTGTTCTGGCACCAGCATCAGGACCCTGCTGGTGAGAAATGGGTAAGTGAGGCCTAGGATTCAATGACAGATGTGTGAGGAGATAGGCAATGTAGACTATCAGCTTGCCCAGGGGGCTTGCTCTCACTTGTCATGGGATGGAGAGAAAAAGACCCCTAGACACCTGTCTGACACCTCTCATCAGCGCAGTATCCTGAATCCTGCATGGGGCTACTGATGGTCTGAAATCTCACACCTTTAAGCTACTGTTTGCACTCAACGCCTGTCATATCCACTTTACAGAACAACAGCCTGGGGGTGCGCGAAAGAGGCAGCCATTGTAAAACAAAGAGCTGAAAAAAGCAAAGTCTGTCGTATTATGGCATCATAATGCATTGTGTCATCCACAATGCAATGTGAAGCATTAAAGAAATAGCCTCCCGTGCTTCGGCATTTATTTTGTCATGTGGGATTATTTCTAACAGACTGTTTCCGTGTGAACATGTCTGTTTTGTCGCTGTGAAAGCGCGCGAGAGGGAGACGGTTGGTTGCGTGCCAGTGTTTGTAATTAAGGCTGTTCTGTGTTCAAAAACATGGGGTCTTTAAACATAAATGTAAAAAAAAAAAAAACATGCGTGAGCGCTCCTTCTCTCTCTTTGCCGTCTCTCTGTACTCCTTGTGAGTGAGGGTGAGCGGGGAGGGAGGTGACCTTGCCGGCTGTAATTAAAGTGAAACACCTTGACTTGTCACCATTGGCTCAGACAGCTTAAATCTCCCTAATGTAAATGGGCCCGCTGCTGACGCGCTGCTAGGCATGGCCACGGAGAAGATAGAGGCGGTGGTGATCCATCTCTGTACACACACACACACACACGCAAGGTCTCCCACCCAATTGTGTTAGCATGCGTTTATATTTATTTTACACACCAGACACCACGTTGCAAGGCACAGAGCCTCTTGGGATAGCGGCGTGTTTGCTCATGAAAAGGGGTCTGAAATGTCACAGAGTGGTTAGAATATGTGGGCTTCATTAAAGGAACATTCTGAGTTCGATACAAGTTAAGCTCAATTGACACCACTTGTGGCGTAATGTTGATTACCACAAAGTTCATTTAGACTGTCCCTGCTTTTCTTTTAAGTTAAAATGTAAAACAATTTAAACTTGTGATTGTAATCTGATAATTGAAGTTAGATAATATTAATATACCTATCTGTTTAAAATATAAAATCTGCCTTTTTCCTCATAAACACCATGATTATACAGATGGTAAAAAAGTCATATGATGAATCAAATAGAAGTTGGCATGTCCATAAAATGGCCAATATTCATATATCAACAGTGCTCAAGGTCACAGGCAAAAAATATTACAGTAACATGCATGACCCCAAAATGATGCAATAAACTTAAACCACATAACAAAAAATGTAGCAAAACATCCAAATGTACAAATTGGTTATTCATCATAACCCTACATATTTTTAAAGAGCATTTTAGAGAGACGAGTCAAAATAATTTTTGTATAAATAATGCTGTTTAGCTTTACTTATATTGATCTGATGTGTGAACACTCATTTGGCAAATAAAGTGAGTTCGTATCTGTGTGTAACTGAATCTAAAACCAAATACAAAAAATACGAACACCACTTTTATAGCAACAAGTTAAATGAGTGTATTTCACATAACTATTTAATGATTAGGGAATGAGAGGCCGCCTCAGATAAAATTGGTGGGGAGGAGAAATGCCTGCCAAACAGCTCTGGGCTGAATAGATGGCATGTAGAAGAATGTTTCTGGGTCTGTGTGCCAATATTACCAGTTGTCAGCAACCCATGCCAGGCTGTTTCTGCCTGGGCAATGGGAACAGTGACAGGAGTCAGATGCCCAGTCTGTGTCAGTGCCAGGCACCGTGCCCAATACCTCTGACCTACAGGGCAACCGAGCACATGCCGCATGCTGAGAGGGCGCAGAGGGCATGCACAAACATATACCCATGTGTACTCAGTCCTATACGGGCCTCTGAGTTGGCAGGGTTATGTAAGCAGGGAGTCCTCCTGGCATGAACCTCACGTCTCTATAGGTCTCCAGTGGGTACAGCCTATAGCAGAGCTAATTTGGTGCCAACTACAAGCCTTGGAGTCTCTCAGACCGACAGCTTTGTTTTCTTGGCATTGTCTCCATTTGGGTGCTTGTCTTGGCAAATTGCTTGAAATTCCTGGTTGCTTTAAATAGTCACAGTATTTTTTTTAAATAACTATATCTCATTTTTATCAACCTAGGTGGTAACAAACATTGTTTAGCCAACCTTGAACTTGAAATGCGTTTTGACAAGTACTTGTAATGTAAGCATGTTGAGATGAAGTATTGATGTATGTTAATACGCAGTCTATATATTAGATTGTGTTTATGTATGAGCAATGATACTTTGCAGATTTTTGATGGAATCTGTTATAAATTTTTTATGTTCCATATTTCTGACATTTCTAACATTTGCTTGAAAAATACTTTTAAAACAATATAATGTTAATCAACACTGTTAAGTTTAATCATTAATAAATGACCCTTTTTTTTGCCTCAGTTTACTTTTATTTTTCTTCAAATCACTGTATTTGTACATTGTCATTATAAAAATACAGTGCCCCCCACTAATATTGGCACCCTTGGTAAATCTGAGCAAAGGCGGTTGTAAAAATAAATCTGCATTGTTTATCCTTTTGATCTTTCATTCAAAAAATTTGAATCTATCATTGAAGTAAAACAATTGAAAATTGGGAGAAAAACTGATGAAATAAATGTTTTTCTCCAAAAGATGTTAGCCACAATTATTGACACCCAATTAGTGCTATGTCCTTTTCCCAAGATAACAGCTCTGAGTTTTCTCCTGTAACGCCTGAAGAGTTTAGAGAACACCTGATAAGAGAAAAGAGACCATTCCTTCATCTAGAATCACTCCAGACCCTTTAGATTACCAGTTCCATGTTTGTTCTCCTCTTTAGTTCACCTCACTCAGGGTTCAGGTCAGAGGACTGAGACAGCCGTGGCAAAAGATTCATTTTGTGTTCAGTTACTAATTCTAGTGTTCATTTTGATGTTTGTGTTGGATTATTGTCCCAATGGAAGACCCAACTATGGCCCATTATAAGATTTCCAACAGAGTCAGTGAATTAGTCCAGGACCTCCAGCTGAAATATAGACCCACAACATCAAAAACACAGCAGTATACTTCATTGTTCACATGGAGTACTTTTTATCCCTGTGTTCACCAAACCCATCTTGAGTGTTTGCTGCTAAAAATAATTTAATAATAATTTAGTTTCATCTGATCATAGAAGCCAGTCCCATTTGTAGTTCCTGTCCTATCTGACAACTGAACATGCGAGGGAATTTTTCTTAAACCCTCCTTAAACCATGTGCTGATGTAGGGGCTGTTTGACTATTTTTTTTAAGGTTTTCTGACCCTGAGATTCAACTATTTTCTGCAATTCTCCAGCTGTGTATTGGAAATTCTTACTTTTTTCCCTGATGGTGGAAATGGTGATTTTCACTGCTCTAGCTCTTTTCTTAAAGCCACTTCACTAATTTGTGAAGCTCAATTATCTTTTGCTGCACATCATAAATATATTCTTTGCTTTTTCTCATTGTCTTGATGATTAAGGGTTTTCCCTCCTATATATATTTCTGTGAAACAAGAAACCATGGCTGGATAATTTAATGTCCATAATCACCCTGGAGTGCTCAAAATTGTAAATATGAATGGGAATATACTTCAGAGATATTTTACTCATAAACAATTATAGGGGTGCTGATAATTGTGGGAATTTTTTGAATGAAAGATCAAAACAATGCAGATTTATTTTCGTAGCCACTTTTGCTCAGATTTACCAATGGTGCCAATATTAGTGGAGGGCGCTGTATACTATAAGCTATATTTTCAACAAGGTAAAATGACTTAAAGCACCTGAAGTAAGGCTTAGCCCTCATTGTTCGGGATCTCGGCAGAGCATGAGCATCTGCGAAATGTTATTCTGTTTTCTTTCTTCTGTCAGAATCTGATGGTGAAGTGGGGTTAGTTCTCCACAAGAGCAGCTTTTACAGAACACTCCCTGTGTGGCCCGCTGAACAAAAGTCAGCCCGAGAGGGATTGCAGGATCCTGAGAACAATGCATCTGGAGTAATGTAAGAGAAAGAGAAAATAAGAACAAACAAAAGATGCAAATGTGGCAGCAAAACCAATTAAATGGAAGTTCAAAACCCTAGTGTAATGTAGCATTGCAGATGTTTAGCTCGCCAGGTCCAAAGCATCTGTAAACTTTGCTGACATCACACAGGCCAATAGCATGAAAAAGTGACGGGATGTCACATGCATGTCTTCAAGCTTCCCGTGTCATTGTCAGTGCTTATCAGGATCTAGAGTTAGAAAATTCTACCTGCTTTAATAAAAGCTCTATCTGAAGCATCCGCCCCCCCACACACATTTCTGTATTTAAAGAACGGTGAATGCACAGCAAAGGAAAATGCGTTTAATGTCGCAAATTTCTTATTGCCTGTCAGTCTCTTTAATTTGATCTGACGAAGGACAGTTACCATTTTGGGCAGTGAAGTCAAGGAACATATTGGCAGTGAGACTGGCAGCTAATAAAGCCTGCTGGAATTCACTCACCGCGAGTATCTGCCTCCCCCTTCCCCCCTCTCCTTTATTTATAAATCTCAATATTGTTATTATGAAGATATCATAGGTGTATTAAGGTTCACCTATCTCTTTTCATGCCCCCCGAACTAATAATGTGTTATTGATTTGGCAGACTTCCTGTCTGCTTCCCTCCCACGAGGCATCACCTTTCAGTTCTTTCTTCCTCTACACTGAATCCTGTCTTTGTTCGCGTTTGGTAGGATGCGTCCATTTTCTTTATTGCTCCGATAAAGACGCCAACAAATGCCCTGAGGAAAATCGTGGCTGATTATTTTCAACATCTTTTCAAAGACGTCTATAAACATGTAGATTTTTCTTAATCAAGTTGTCAAAAACTGGACTTTCAGTGGTTTACTGTATTTAAAGCTGAGGTGTATAATTTGAAATACTAGCTTTTTGTGCAAAGACAACTACAACTAAAACCATTTGTAGGTTAATTTACTTTTAGGTAGATTGTTTTGAGTGTTTATTAGTTGGCTCTGTGGCTAATTCGAAACATCGCTTTGTTTGTTTAAGGCAACCCTACCATTCTGGCTTAGCAACAATAAGAATTGTGAGTTTGTATCAGACAATTGTGAGATATAATTGTGAAAAAAAATCAGAATTGCTTGTCTCAATTGCCTTTTTTATTCAGTGGTGGAGATGGGCTTCTATAATTATTTGCCTAGTAGCTGGTTGGTTTATGGCATATAACTCAAAAGAAGCCTTTTTTTTTTTTTTGGAGTCCCTGGAAAAAATACATCCAGAACCATGGTCACTGAAAAAATGGTTGGGCACTGTTGCATTCTATTGGCAGACAGGGGGTGTGTTTTGGAAACCTGTTCAAAACTATCATTATGTTTTCAGTTGTATTTGGTGACACTAACAGCTAGAAATTGCGCAGTTCATATTTAAATGAATGCGTTGCTCAGCAAATCTGCGTTTTAAACTTTAGTTGGAACTTAAACTGCAAGTTCACTGCACCACTAACCGTTGCCTTGGCCTTTGTCCCATAGCTTGCCAGGAAGGAAGAAAAAGAGGCGAAAGAATAAGGGAAGGGTTAGAAAGAGAGAAGCAGAAATAAGCAGCACATGTATATATGCGAATATATATACACCATCAGCACAAAATTTGGCTGACTCAGCTGACGGTGGTGCTTTGCTGCATGTTAAAACACATAGTGGCAAAGCCCATTAAAAATGAATGCGGCACGATAATCACATTCACACTTAAAATTTAATGCCACTACAGTGAGGCTGACAAAGAGGAGCCGAGCCGGGGCACCGTGATTACAGTTTTGCTTGTGAAGTTATGTGATGGGGTGACGGCGTGCAGTTGCCTTTCTGAACTCTGTCTGATTGAGGGTCTATGATTTGTCAAAGCTAATTGTAGTGCTAACAGTACTAAAAGAAACTGCTCTGGCTGACCTTGGACCTCATACCTGTGCACCAACAAAAGAGAGCAAAGACTTTTAATATAGAATGTATAATTTATGTTGCAACTGCCTAAACATAGTGTCATTTTTCAAAAACTTTGCTTTATTACAACGCAAATACAGATTTGTGCTTTGTCAGAGATATAACTGAATATGAAGTCACACTTTTAGAAGGCAGTCAGAAGTAGGCAGGATATTGAATGGTATTATTTTGCATTTAAAGACTTCATTCAAGTGGTATTATTTTTTATTGAAGTATTTTTTTAATATATATTCAAGTTTGTGTCTAATATTAGAAATTGTGTTAAGTGTTTTTTCATCACTTTTATTATTTATTAGTTTATTATGTTCATCTCTATTTACGGTAGTTTTATTTTTTAATTCTTGTCCTTCAGCTTTAATCTTATTTCACTTAGTTGTCAAGGCTGCATTTCTAATGCTTTCATGGTCAAATATTCATGTATATTAATTTCAAATTTTTTGTTTTATTTCAGTAAATAAATGTTACATTTTACGTTTACTGGTATGTTCACCAAATCGGTGTTGGTGTTGTAAAATGCATGCATCTATTCACACATGTGCCCTCTCAGACATGTGGATCGTACCAGGGACTTCCCAGCCCACCCCCTCGTGAAGTGCCCTTTCGACTGCGAATGAGGACCCTTTATAGAAAACGTTAAATTAATTTTCCTCTGTTTCAGGCATAATACTGGCAGCTACAATGGGCACTCTAGAGGATGTCTCTTGCCTGTGTCTGTGTGCATTTACGAAGGTAAAGTGATTGAAGGGGGGCTCCTAGTCCTTAACCCCACCTTCCCCCTACACACACATGCTCCCCACTTACCCCTCCAGTGTTCTAGAACTTTCTCTTGGTGCCTCTGAGGTCAGGTGGCCCTGAAAAGGTGCCTTCATAAACAGAACGGCTTCTTCATTAGGAGCTAGAGATATCACTTTCTCTCCCATACACCTCAGCCCCTCACCCAAAGCGCAGTCCTCTGGACTCGCACAAAAGACCTCCGTCTTTGGAACGAGCAAAGAAAAGAGAGCAAAAGAAAAGCAACATTTTCAATAATGAGAAAGTGGAGCCAAAAAGGAACAGCGGGCTTATGGGTGGGCAATTGAGCGCCTTTGCAGTTTCAGAGAGTCAGTTTGTTCATGTTTTCGTTCGCTCTTTTTTTTTTTACTAGACAGAGACTTTTCTCAAGGAAAAGTGACAGAGGAACGAACCGAGAGCATTTTTAGCAAATAAATGTGTTTGTTGAGACATTCATTTCAACTCTTGCCTGCATCATTAGGGTAGCGTCTTACCGTCTGCATTCTCAAATTATGCAAAAGCCCTCTCTATTTTAAGACATCTAGTTCAGAAACATAAATCGATATGTGTCCGATGCTTAGATGCATCACTAGATCTACCTAAGAAGCTCAAGTATGGCCTATTATCTAGGTCACAATATGTGGAGCGGTTTCAACAGATGGGTCAGCGCCAATTCCCCAGGCGAACAGAAGTTTTTCTGTTTCGTTCTGCTTGTCATTTCTTTCTGGAGTTGTGCACTAGGATTGTCTGTGTTATTGTGTCATTTCAGGTATTGTCTGAGCACACACACATAGTCATGTGTGATCTCACACACGCACACAAACATATTTATGCATGCATGCACAAACATTCTCCTTTGCCTGTCACTCTAAAAACATTTGTACAAGAGAAAGCCAACTGGGTCACTTGCAGTTTTAAAGACCTTTTTTGTTCTCCATTGATTTATTAATGCACCAGTAATATCTATAACTGCAAATACACTAGCTGCCAGTTGCCATACAGCAGTAGGGAGCCTTATTAGTGTTAATGCATGAATGCTGTGAAACAGGAACTCTCTTCTATAGGGTGATTTGCTTGTGTTCTCTCTGTGTAAATGCTTGCCTAGATGATATGGGAAAGTGCAATGCGTCTATTGAATGACTATGGAAGGGTATTTTTTAAATAATACCATATTAATATTTTGGAAACTGTCTCTTGGTGTAATCAAGTCTGCATTTATTTGTTCAATAGTAAAAATTAAATATTGGATGCAAAAAATGGCACACTGCTTATAAGAACATGTATTGCAGTGGATTCTGGGGGCATGAATATAGCAGTGCCTGTCCTTTTGTGTCACCAGGACATAGATCCAGTCAAGACCCCATCTTTCACCCTCAGACCATGTCTCAAAAAGTGCCAATGGAGAGACCCAGCACTGATGATGGTGGTGGTGGTGGGGGGGTGGTCTGCTGGGAGCTTGTGGCCCAACAAGAGCACAAAAGGCTGCTTTTGGGAAGGTGGGGACTGAATAAAAAGTGGAAAAGAAAAAAAAAGCCCAAAACAATAACTGACAGTGGGTGGATGGAGGAATGTTGAGTGTGTGTGTGTGTGCGCAGTACGGGAAACTGCAAGGAGGTCCTCAATAGAGATCTCCACCTGTTTACACTTCTGCTCTGGCCGCATTCTTCTTAGGCCTCTCTGGAGGGCTCTCACTCAACTCAGTCGGCTAACTGCCTCAGAGCGCCATCCGCCAGCACACAAAAGGCCTCCGCGACCCTCAGCAGAGCCATGAAAAGGAGGGAAGAGCAAGACAGAGGGAATGTCGGAGAAAAAAGAAAAAAAAAAGAGTATCAGACAAGGAGCAATGAAGAAAGAGAAAGCTAGGGAGCGAAATGAAAGGGAGGAGAGGGGATGACAGGCCTTTTCCCAACGAATGGTGTTAAAGGGAAGGCCGCTTTTTAAACGAGAGCGAGCGGAGGGAGAGAAGAAAGACAAGACAAGAAAAAAAAAAAAAAGAAGCTCTGTCAGAATTCTTTGTTGTACCGGACAAGAGCATGGGTCAAAATGAAGGGATGTGTGAGGTGAGAAAGAGCATACTATAGCAAAGGATGGAGAGATGAGGGGAGGAGAGGCCAGACTCCGGCCCTTTGTGTGCAAATTTCCCACCACGGTCCTTGCAGTTTCTTAGCAGTTAATTAAAGAGGCAGGAGGCGGAGGACACTGGATGGGGTCGAGGGTCTTGCGAGCGTTCCTCGCCGCATGAATGAAGGATTTGTCCTAAACTGGGCGGCAAGAGGCCAAACAATGTCAAAAGCAATTAGCGCTGGCACTGGGCAGCAAGAGTTTCCACTACTGAACAAGCAAAGGCTACAACAGACACGCACGCTGATATTTCAGGACAGAGAAACAGTGTGTTTGTGTCACAGGATGAGGCTCTAGTGGCCTGAGAAGGTGTGAAATGGGTCGACCACCCGCCAGCACACTCCAGCACAGCAAGGTGTGTGCTACTGTAGTGTGTCATGATTTTTTGCATATGCCATCCAGGATTTTGACACTTAGAGGCACAATAAAATATGGTTGTGAAATGTATAGCACAAACACATACAAAATCAAGTGGCATATGCAAAAAAGGCATTTTCAGATGGCGTTTTCTGAACTTATCCTTTTGTATGTATATTTTAAAGTAGTTTTTGTATGACTTGACACACACTCTGATTTATACACCGACAGTGAAATACAGGAAAACAGCGTAGCTTCATTGCAACACGGGTATATTATAGAAGCACTTTAAGGATCCTCTTGCTGTGTGCGTTTAACTCCATTTGCCTCCCAAAAACAGAAAGGTCCTCAATGTCTACTCTTTGTCCACAGGCTATCCAGTGCCAAGTCTGTTTCCTCACCCTCAGCCTCTACAACTGGCGCCTCTGCTATGGTTGGCACATTTCCCTTGTTCCTGTCTTTATCCTCAGGGGTTGAAGTGCCACTCTAATGCCTCTGTTTCATTCTTGGCAGAGACATAACTGCCAGTTGTTAGTAGACACCCCAGAGCACAGCAATGTGCCCTCTCCGCTTTCATAAGTTTTAGAAATTGTTGCAAAAATATTGAAGTTGTCATATAAAATGGACTCGAGAAACGTCTGCTGATCAAATGCATCAGTGTAAAATAGTCAGCGATTGTGGCTGGTCTTTTAGCAGACTATTGGCCGAATGCTGTGTTGGCCAATTAATATTCATGAGCTAAGCTGGTCTTCCCCTCACTTCTATGCCCCTAAAATATCTGTCGGTTCAGAATGATGAGATTTCAGAAAAGGCATGGGTCAAAATCACTAATATTTAGAGCACTTCCTTAACGCTCTTCATCATTAAGCTCAATTTTCTCCTATCTCATTCTGGATACCTCCTGGCTGAATTCGCTGTATCTCCTCTCTGTATAAATAACTAACAAATGCTGTGTGAATCTCTCCCTTTCTCATCCTCTATCTCTTTTTGAGCATCTCCAGCTCATAAATCCATTAGATTCCGCAGCCAGAGACAGTGAGAGAGGAGTCCATCCCATCCCTTCCTCTGATAAATCACAGTTGTGTGTGTGTAATCTCCCTCAGGCAGGCCGGAAGAAGTGATCAGTGACAGAAGAGACGCACGTCGACACAAACCACCTTTAGTTGAGGGGGCTGAGGGTGGGGGGCAGGTAATCAGAAGGAGATTGAGAGACGGGCGAAAATTGCCATGCAGATTTAGAGCCCATAAACATAGAGCCAGGCTTCTACTACCCCCCCCCCCCTCTTTCTTTTTCTTCACTTCTTTTTCTCAGCGTCTCTATGGGTTGCTAATTAGAGGCAGGTAGCCTAAGACGAGAGCCCAGGTTACTGTAACCTTGGTGGTGGCGTGGCCGCTCTCCTCCATGCGGCCAGCTATTCATCACACCACCGAGGCGGAGGGAAGAACGTGCGGCATGGGGAAATGAGCGGCCCAAGACGAGTAACAAATCACCCCCTCATTCCAATATACCAAGGGAAAATGGCTGAGCTGGCTACACCATCAGCAGGTCTAGGATCAGACTGCATGCATAGTCTCTTGTATGTAGCAGAGTGTTGAACTGACCTGAAAGCAGCTTTCTGTACTCAGCTCTGCTGGTCACGTCTTGTAGGTTTAGGGAAATTTATGGTTTAAGGCAATGTAATGTACTGTTAAATGTCCTTTCACCCTTTTAGAAACAGAAGATTTTGATTTGTTGAAAGGGCAAAATCATGGTAAACTACACCGATTTAATCAAGTAATGCTCAATGAGTGTGTTTAAACCGTTAGTAATGAAACAACATTGTTAAAAACATTTCTCTCTTTTTTTCTATGTGTTTGTGTACATATGTGACCCCTGACTCCAAGTAAATACATCAGTAAACCAGTCCATGGGACATCAGTGGCTCAACTGCAGTTTTGCAACAGTATGTGTTTTTTTTGCACAAAGAAAACAAAAATGACATGATTTACTCAACTATTCCTCTCCCCGAGTTACATCTTTTTTAGATTTCTTATGAACTTATGTTCTATGTCAATTTCAACAACTTTTTGTAATGCATTTGTCTTTAAATATCTGCTAAACATTTCAGTTGAAGTATAAAATCATAACCTTGTGAGGAATGTGCTTTGCATGAACAAGATTAATTTATACGTGCATGAAGACTTATGCAGAGTGCTCCAGTGGCCTTTGACCACTCAGACACACTGAAGGCCAGGGCGTATTGTTCCTTTAAGAGCACACAAGACCATATATTAATACTTGGCAGGTAACGGCAGCTACAGCTTGGCAGCTCTGCACAGGGCCATAATCTTGCCTGCATATGTGTATGTATGTGCGTGCTGCAATTCCCCTGTGAAGCTCACTACACCAATTTTCAGCCCTTGGCAATCACTCACTCACCACACATCTACATACAGGCTGATGAGCTCCTCTGAGGACTCGGTCACATGACCGCACCAGTCACATGACTGGTGGATTCAGTAAAGGTGTGTGTGTATATGTTTGTGTGCTAATAAACTGGTATAATCAAATATTAAAAGCCATTTTTTGTGAACGTCCACATGATCCCCTCTGGGTCTATTATCAGTTGCCTTGCAGTTGAACTGCATTTGTAAATTTAGATTTTTGAAGCAGATCTGCATATGTCTGTCTGCCTTTCATTTCCCCTCCTGCTTTTGTATTTCTTTTAGTGTTCCTTTTACTTGTTTTTTTTTTATCATTTCGACTTTTCAGGGGAAAAAGGGGTATTTCCCCAACATAACATTTGTTGTCACTGCTTCCATCCCCCACCCTCACACCAAACTCATCTACTCACATGCTGATGCAAGCACATATCTCAGGTTGTTGTTGGCCACACAATAGATGAATCTCAACACTCTGTAAGCTGCAATTAAATGTGACCCTCCTGTAAAGTTTTCTGCAAACATCATATGTCATGTTATGGTGTCTGTGGCATTATGAAATGGATCTATACAGTTGTTTTTACCATGAAAAATACTAAAAGTTATGTTTCCGTACAATATTATCAGGTTTGCAAAAATGTGAGCTTTTTGATGAAATTTGATTTACATCCCAATTTAAGGTAAAACATTTTATACTCTGAAATATATGAAATACGTAATGGTATGTGGGTGGTACTGTATGTCAATCACCTTTATTAAGTAGTTGTTGGTTTTTTTTGCTCTGAAATTTCTGAAGTAAATAAAATGTAAGTTAAAAAAAATATATATATTGAATCTAATCTAATTAAGTGCTATGTAATATTTATATTCATTATTTTTTTTATATGAAATATATAAAATGTCTATGTCTATACCTGTTTACTAACAGTAAATTACCCAATAACACCCCACTACTCTGAGTGTATGCAATATACATTTAATAGTGGGTTCTTTTTGACATTTATTAATCCATATTGTGAACTTAGAATAAGTGATATATTTACAGCATTTATTAATATAGCTTAATCTAGGTTTTCAGTTTTTAGTGTGAAAATTAGCATTTGGTTTAGTGCTTCATGCATTAATAAATTGTTACTTGTTAGATTGTCATGTTTAATGCATTAGCTGTTGATAATAAGTTGAGCCTTGACGTGTTAGAAGTCAAGAAAAATTAGAAAAACGTAACCTTAAACAGATACAGTACATGTCAGTGATGCACCAAAAACCGTATAGAAAGGCATTCATTATCCTGACAGACTGTAACTGATCCTTTATTCAGAGCAGTTCTGTATTTCTTTCTTTTGAGTATCGCAAAGTTTTATGTATTGGTCATTTTGGCTGTTTGTATTCCGTAGACATTGTGCAAAGGTCACCCAGTCATCTGAGCCAGTAAGGGAAATGTGCAACAGCATTAGCATCCGGGCTGAACTTTTTTGTCGCGTCTGTAACATCATCAATCAAGTTCTTGCAAGTCAGATGAGCGAATCACTAGACATGATGGGAGAGGTCGGTGAGCCTTAACCACACTGAAATAACAGGATCAATAATATCTGTCCAGATATACAACCATAGTCCCACCATGCTGAGATCCAACACTCCTGGGAGTCAAGAGTTGGAGAGATGAATGTCTCACAATGAGAAGCCCAAAACCTGAAGAGCTCAAGCATCCATATTTTGTTCAGAATCGCTTGTTTTAAGATGTATTGATCTGACCTTCAGTTTCCACCGTTCAAATAACATCCATCAAACATGATGGTAAACATGCAAACTTAGATATTATTGATGTGGCATTGGTGTCCAACACTCAAAACCTTTGATGGCTGTAACTGTAGTTTTTTTTTCTTTTTACAATTTAATATTCAGCATAGTCAGCTTGCTTTGTGCATATGTTGGCCAATTGATTTCTGACAGCCCCTTACTGGTAAATCTTAGTAAAATATAATCATATTACATGAACAAAGAACATGAAATTATTCAAATTCAGTTAGAGGGGTAAAATAATTTATTTTTTGCTTTAGTGGCACACCTCATTGCTCCCACATAGCTCTTTTTTATTCTGAAATTGATTTTAAACTCGAAAAATGTTACATTTGAATCTGTTACCTGCACACTTCAGCGCAGTCGTCTCACAGTGTGCACTGGTCATCTGGTGTACAGAGGTCTCAGGAGAACTGACCAGACGCTGGGGAAATCTAATGCTTGTTCTGTACTGTATCCAAGGGGCAGAGAAAGAGCAAGAGAGAGTGCCGGCCATGGAGCCTGACCGTTAATCAGTGGCTGTAAGAAGCAGATAGGCCGTAATTGAGGATTTATCTGGGGTCTTCACAGCACTTAGTGCCCAATCGACAGCAGCACACAGACACCGGAATGAACGCTTAGCCCCCTGAGAGACAGAGCTACAGCTGAGAGAGGGGGAAATGAGAAAAATGGAGGAAAAGAGATGGAGAGAGGTTAGATTTAGGGGCTGGAGAAGGACAGTGTTTGATCTTGGTGAGTGGAGAAGGATTGAGACAGAGTTAGTGGACTAATTTGCGTTTTTTGGGATAATGATGCTGATTGGTTAATGAAGAGCTGAGCTTGCCAATGAGAAGTGAGTATTGGGAGCCGTATGGTTGGGAAAGCTAAAACTGTAGACTGCTAAAGTGCAAGCTAGTCCTAATTGAAAGTTGTTAAAACTATACAATCAGGCTAGTGAGACAAAGGAATCAGTGGATCATTTACTGGTTTATTGTTCAAATAAACTAGTAAATGATTCACTGATTACTGAAAGAAACCATTCCAAATGAGTAAAGCTAGCTTGTCGCTAGAATGCTACTTCGTTTTGAAAACAGTTATGCTAATGTTGTGCTACTACTGTGTAAATATACTGTAGTAAAGCTAGTAGCATTGCTTCATTTAGTTTATTTAGCATTTGCAACCATTATGTTAATGCTAGTTGCTTGTTCTGGTTTGTTTCTGCAGTTATTTACCGTCCTAGAGCCTGGACAGTGTGTGAAAAAACCTAAATGTAAACATTTCACCATAAAAGCATATTCCATATGAACTCCTAATATGCTGTATATTGATCAAACGAAGGTCGTAGTTTGAGTTTGTTCGCATAAAGTTTAGTAAGTACATTGGACTTGTCTCCTAAAATGACTATACAGCGTGTGTCTTAACATTATTGATCTAGATGCACACCATGAAAACACACATGTACCAATTTACATCGCACATTCAGGACACACCAGCACTTTAACCCTGTCTGTTCATACATCACCGTCATATGGCGCGTACGTTTGTGTATATGATCTTATTGGATGCAAATGTGTGTTTAAATGTACACACGCCCGGCCGTGCATAGGGATGTTTGGCGTGGGGGGGTCGGTGGCTGTGGTGGTAGGCGGTGACAGAAATTGAGGGGGACGGGGTGGCAGCTGTGGGCTGCTCAGAGCACTGTCAGAGCAGAATGATTAATGAACGGCAGCCCCAGCTGAGCCTAACCTTTGGAGAACCGCGCAGGACATCTGCAGAACTGTCAGCGCTCTGACAAGGACAGAGCTGAACAACCAATTATTTCGCCATCACTAAGGTGGGCTGTCAGCTTAATCCTAGCCATTCACTTAGGCAAGGACAGGCAAATTTCTCCTTTACATACACAGAGAGGCAGGGCGCTACACGGACACACACACATACACACAAACAGACACACAGCCACATACAAACTGCTTCACTGAAACACATACACACACATGCCCAGACAAAATAGAATTAACCCCTCCTGTGCCAGAGGTGGTAGCAGACTGGTAACTCCTGCTAGGAAAGACATGGCTTACAAAAATGAACTGGAGTGGTACAAAGATACAGTGTTGCTGGCATCACATGGCAGTAGCATAATACTTTGAGATGTACATCAGTACTCATTAATTATCCTAATTACAAAGGTTTGATAAACGCCACAATATTGTGAAATGAATGGTAGTACCATAATATATGCAATAGTACTTCAAAATTACCATATAGTATTTAAGTACTCAAAAGTACTCCAGTATTACCATGGTGCATGGCCAAAAATATGTTAGTCCCATGGTACTTTGATATATACAGTGGCTTTTAATAACTAATTGAATGTTATGGTATTTACTGTGTTACTGTGTGACATGGTACTAGTCATATTTGGTGAAACTGAGGTAAAATTATATGATGAATATGATTTATTTTTGGTAACAGCTGCATTTTTCAGGCACAAAAGAGGATTGTTAAATGAATGAATTTCAATTAGGTTGACTGTATTAAAACGTGACCTTAATCTTTGACTATAAAACTATAAAAGACCCTAATTTATTTATAACTGAGTTGAATTTATAGTGATTAACAGCAGCATTCATCTAAATATTTTGCTTTAATGTAGAAGATATCAAATAGCTTCCAGGCACTTCAATCAGTGACTCATTTTTTGAGTTTCCAAAATTAAAAAAATGACAAATATAGGAGAGTGTGTTTACAATATGACATTTTTATTTTTGTGTTATTAGTTACTCTATGATAAAAGCTGATCCTCTTGTTAGTAGCATAGCCAAAAATGCATTAAAAAGTAAAAAACAGTAAAAAAAAAACCAAAAACGTACAGATGCCAAACTTGTACGTGTAATTACACATGCAATGTATGTCCTAAATATAGGGGCCAGATTAAGGGTTTTTTAAATATAAAAATCCTAGTTGTTGCAAGAAACTTTAATTCTCTGATCATTTACACATTGTATTGTCATCTCGAACTCACATGATTTTATTTTGACAAAATATTTATTCTTAGTGAACTATTAGAAATCTCTGTACAGATCTCAGAAGTAATATTGAGTTTTTGCAGGTCGGTGTGAAGTCGCTCTAGTTTGGTGTCAGTCATTGAGACCTGAAGACTCACAGTGACATGACTGCCCATCTTAACTGCAGCCCTCTTAACACACGCTAATCAACCAGTGATTAGCTGCAAGCATTGATTTACTTTCCAGCGCTGAGTGTGTACGTGCATCCGTATTTGTGTGCATGTGAGTGTGTACAGCACTTCTAATGAGCCTGTATGTGTTGACTGTGTGTGTATGACAGCACTTCTGTGTCTCTGAGAGTTTGAACTCTGCTGCAGGGTTTCTGCAAGGGTGCTGTGTATGTGTGTGTGTGAGTGATGGTGATCTGATTGAGGCGTTTCCTTGGCACTAACGAATGGAGCTTGGCCGGCGAGCCTATTGACAGACTGCTGATGAAGCTCCAGGGAGAGAGAAGGGGAAATTAGGCGGGGATAAAATCAATTACCTTTAAAGCTGTCCCTCATCGCTGGCTGGCTCAGAGTGTGTGTGTGTCTGTGGAGGTACACTGTTTTGATTGTGACATATTTGCATCATTTAGGTGTGCTTTGTTGTGTCTGATCGGTTATAGTGCACTGCACTGCATACTTTTTTGCCTTGTTATAAGGTAAAAATATCTAAACATCCCTGTATCAAGATAAATATTGAAGTATTTTATGTGTTCATTTTCTTGCTTTTAGGCATCTTACAAAACTGTGAGGTGTATGCTTACACTGTACTGTATAATGCACTTGTACTATGCAATAATGCAATAAAATATGTGTATAAAATGGGTAATGTAATTAATACATATAATATATATAATAGTTGTGCATGGAATTTTTGCCTACGTGGGGTTTCGGGTGTTCCTAAATGTATTTATTATTATTATTATTATTGTTATTTATTTTTTTATTATTATTAATACATTTAGAATACTTTTTTTATACAGAAATTATTGGTGAATCATGATTGGTTAGTGAAAACCAGATTTCATTTCATTATTTGTATGCCAGTTAGTGAAAAAGGCCCAATACATTTATTGGAAAAATAAATTAAAATACAATTTTAATTAAATTGAAAAAAAAAATCGTATGAATATCAGAACTATATTTGTGTTAAAATGTATATATTGCTTTTTCTCTATGAAAATTTGGAATAATTAAAAAATGAATTATACTTTGATTACCATTCAGAATTGTAAATGAAATGAACTTGTCTGTCAAAATTGGGGGGAAAAAATGAAATCACGTAGAGAGACCTAATTGTGCTCTTAACATGAGAAGTTTTATTCCACATATAGATTCCACAGGGAGTTAATAGATTTTCCACGGAGCTAAAAGAACAAATGGCAGTTTTTAATTGTCATGGTTAAAAAAAGTTTCATTTGATGACTTGCACTGTTGGCATGACACACAATAAATTGCTGACATCAAAACTACAAAAATGTCCCAGATTACCAGTATTCACCAGTATTGTGGTTCCAAATAAGATAAATACTCACCGAAGCCAATTCGTAATGGCGTTTGCCACATGGAGGATGTTAATTTTGGACCCTGATTGTGTGTGTGTCTCTCCGTCTGTCGTTTTCTGTGTTTTCCCCTGTCTATATCTGTTTGTGTAAGTGACAGAGCTCCAGTGTTAAAATTTTGCTCTTTGTCCTGCCTTTGAAGTTGAGGTCAATCATGCATTCCACAGCCTGAGGAAAGAAAAAGGAAAGCAATGAAAAATAACGTGCTAGCTTTTAAGGAAAAGGTTTTCAGTGAGACAGTTGAAGGATGAAATGCCAAGTCAAGCCATGTGAATCCTCTCTGTGATTTGGCTTGTGTATATTCATGAATGAACTTCATGTTACTGTGATGCATGAGATGCCTCAACTGACACTCCTCAGTAGATTTGATCTCCTGAACCGATTCTGCTCCTTTGTGTTTAGACAAATCGGCTCAGCCTTTTGAATTCATGAATTTTCACAGACGGAGCGCACAGAGTCGTCTCGTTCTGTGGAGAGAATCACTCGTAGCTGAGGGGGGAATTCTTTTTAGGGGATTCTGTGATTAAGAGCTCATTAAAAGCTTGAGTTACCTCAAACGACAGTCGAGACAGGAAGACCTGAGAGGATGTGTTGACGTGGTTCTAAAGTAGGTTAGTGGACTGCAAGCCGTGTGGAGAGACAGACTCCTGTAGGAACGGTAAAAGTGGGACAGCAAATGCTAAAAGAAGAATTCCTTGTTCTGCTACAGTATGCGAGCTCATCTGTACAAAGGGTCTGCTAATACTGATTGAATTCAAATGCGACAAATTTTAATATATTGCTACTTTAGCATCATTTATGGACATGCATCCATAAATAAAATGTATCCACTGCTGATATGATAACCTTTTGTAGGTTTTTTACGCTATCTGTTCAACCCTCCAATACTATTTTAGCTTAAAGGCACAATATGTAAGTTTACGCCACTAGAGGTCGCATTTTCAAAACAATAACATAGGCGAAGTTCGATGAGGCAATGACGTAGCGTTGAACACTGGGAGATGTTGTTTTCATAAATCAAGTTCACGAATGAAAAGCTCATTTATATCTGTTTTATCACCTAACCACCTACACACGACTATTACTTGCACAATGAATAATATATTTTTGCTTACCCGTATATTAAAACACACGCGAGAGCGGAGTCTCTGTCCAGGCAGAGGTTTTTGCGATGGTCTCTCCTTTTCGAAAACTCCACGCCTTTATTTGTTCTTGCTTTATTTAGTTGACTGTTCCAATGTCTTTTTGCCTCGGTTTATATACATCTACGTTTTTGTGATCAAGATGCACAGTAAATAACTACCACTTCCGCATTTGTCCACACGTGTTGCCGAAATGTATCCCTAAGCGGAAACCGAGGATAGCGCGGATATTGCGTCATTGATAGGCGACGAAGAATAGGGACGGTTCATTATTTAAATCTGAAATTTCTTTGAATTTACAAACCCTACAGAACTTTTGAGATAACATAAGTACACAACTGCATGAAATATATAACACTG
>JAUMHQ010000076.1:13924482-13940658 GCA_032361165.1 Enteromius paludinosus
CCCCCCCCCCAAACAAAGACTCCGACGACAATACCATCGTCCATCGCGAGGTTTCACATTAGACCTCGTACGATGCCAAATTGGTCGACATCGCCCAACCCTAGTGCCTTTAACTGAAATTTCCAAAAAGTTTATTAAAAAAGAATTACTTAAAAATGCAATTCTTACACACAGTGACTTAAATAAACATCTTAATTAGCATGATTTTAATGTCTAAATCAAAATCAAATTATATATTTTTGGATCAATATCTTGAAAAGAGGAATGTATTATTTTTTAGAAAATAGTATATTGAATAGAACCTGGCTGTTTTGATGTTGCTCCACAGTTTTTAGTCACATGGCATTTATGGCATTTCACATGAACCACAGACGCTTTGGCAGATTGCCAGATTTCGAATGGTATACTTGCAGGGGTTCCAGCACCAGCTGAGCAACTGCAGCTCAGTACCAGCAGATATTACATTACTTATTTAATACGCAATGACAGCATTTCTTGTTAAAATGACACTTGATTTTGTTCTTTGTGGGTATGTTGTAGTAGCTTAACACCAAGTCATTGACTTGCAACCAAAAGAGACAAACATTTTATACTCCAAGCTACCCATCAAAAATGTTAAAATTAGTCACAGACCTTGACAGAAAACCACTTGTCAACTGTTAATTCTGGACAATGAGAGCTAGAGATTTAAGAGTGCACACAAAGCGAGAGTGCTTGAAAGCGTTCCCAGAATCTCCCATGACTTTATTCAAGTTTCTTGAGCTCAGATGTAGGAGCGTCCAATAACTTTGACTTTAACAGGTGTCAGCTGACTAAAATATGTCTCTCTGTCTCCTGGTCTCTGGAGCGGTACAAGAGCTCCTCATTTAGCTTCAAAGCGGCGGGATACCCCCTCTCTGTCTCCCTCGCGCTCTCTTTTCCTTCTCTCTGTCTCTGTGTCTCGCGATTGCCTCTGGGTTCACCCTCTGCAATTAGCTTTTCCTCTCTCCTGGCCCGCCAGCTCTGGTGAATGAGGTGGCGAGGTGACACGGGTCAAAGAGAATCTTCTCCTTCGTGTAGATGATTATGTCTTAACCTACCGTTATTCAAAGGCACTTGCCTCTGGGCATGAATCTACTCTGTGTGTGTGCCAGAGAGACACAGTGACGTCTCTACACATACACAGTTACACACACACATAGTCGTACTGCTCATCGGGCGATAATGACAGGAAAATAGAGGTGGGACAGTGGAAAAGACTGCCAGGTCAAATGCGTGTTCCTTGCTTGTTTCTGAGAAAATGACAGCTTTGTGTGTGTGTGCAGTGTACAGCTTGAAAACCTAATGATGTACACTCAGTTATTTGTGCGCTTTTTTTATGTGTGCTGTTGCTCTACGCAAAATAGCTGTTAATGAATCTTGCGGGGATGGAGTTTGAGGCGTAATATGCAACTCATATTGATGTATAGTGGAAGACATAAGAAAATGCAACCAATTCCAAGCAATTGTGAATGATGATTAAACTTTATGTTACTGTCAGAAGGATTATGCTGTAGTAATGACTTTCCTACTAAGGTGGACCCCTGTGGGAAAGGTGTCTGGCAGAACAACACATTTTAGTTTTAAACTCTGTTTTCAGCTTGAAAGTCATGTAATGTGTTTCTATAACCTAGTAAATATAGAACATTCCCCTAATGTGTATACTGCTCAGTCATCTTTTTAGAGGCCAATTCCTATATTTGTAGTAACATTTTGATTTTAAAAGTATAAACTCCAACAATTATTTTATTATTATTATTTAAATGCTATTTTATATATACAGGATCTGCAAGGAGGAATGGCAGAGGATCCCCAAATCCAGGTGTGAAAAACTTGTTGCATCTTTTCCAAAAAGACTCATTGCTGTATTCGATCAAAAGGGTGCTTCTACTAAATACCAAGCATGTCATATTTCGGTTTTTCTTTTTTAATTTGCAAAACTGTCAACAATTCTGTGTTTTTCTGTCAATATGGGGTGCTGTGTGTACATTAATGAGGAAAAAAATTTACTTAAATGATTTTAGCAAATGGTTGCAATATAACAAAGAGTGAAAAATTTAAAGGGGTCTGAATACTTTCCGTACCCACTGTGTGTGTGTATATATATATATATATAAAAAAATATAACATAAATATAGAAATGGAAAATGATAATAATCATGCCTCCTGACCTTACACTAATGCTATATATATATATACGTATATATATATTTTATTTTTGAGAACAAAGCAAATCGAAGATCTACTCACAATACTACATAGCTCATTCTTGCACAGTTTTAACATTTTAAACCTTACTTGGTGTTTGAAAAAAAATCTGGAAAATCCTAACCTTCTAACCCTTTTTAGTATAGCCCTAGACAAAGATAAGGGGCTGAAAATAACATAGGGGACAAGGGAATTTTGGAGCCTGTTAGGGTCACAGTGGGGTGGGGCCTCTCAAGGACATTCAATGTTTCCACCAAAAGTCTTTAGAGCTTCAAAGGGAAGTGGCCAGAACCCCAGAGCAGTGGTCACCCAGGGGGAAGGCGGCTGATGTGGGCAGCTGAGATGAGTTCAACCCGCTCCGGATCTCCTGTGCCCAGTGGTGAGAGCAGAGCGAAGCTTAAAGAGTAGGCCTCGGCTCCAGCGCTCCTCCTGTGGGACCACAAACTTTGTTTTGACCTTGAGGAGCTGCTAAGAACACAGACGAAACTTTAATATGTGGTTAAAACAAGAATTACATTGACAAATCTTACTGATCGCTTTATTTAAACAAAGTAATTTTAGAAATAATGATAAAAAAATGGATTCTGTTTTTGTAATATTGGTTATGTTTCAAAACCATAATGTAGAAAAATGCTATAAAATTATTTTAATTTTAAAATTAGGTTTCACATTAGTTTAAAATTGTATTGACAGTCATAAGATCATGGATCATGGACCTGATACTTCAGTGTCAAGCTCTTTTTTTCCATGCTATTAAAATGGCCCTCGTGTGTCTTGGACCCTGAACAGCATGCTAATATCACTCTTTTTGATGACAAATAAAAATGTGAGTGTACAGTGTTTTCATGAACTTCTGTCAGGTGAAGCAAATAAATCTACGCTAAAATGAAAAGCATATAATTTGGTGCTTTGGAGGTAAGGGTACAGTGCCTTACATCTCAGCCCAGGCAGAGGTTTAAGAGAGACAGAGTAAACATGTTGATCTCCAATCAAACAGCGCTGCATCCAGCGCCTTTATTATCCATGCACAGCCTTTCCCTTTGTGTGTACTGGATCACAATGTGCTTCAACAGTGTGTACAGTCCACTTTCACATAAATCTCCAGACATACAGTCTGACACCAAAACCTGGCTCTGAAATATGTAAATACCTAGAGACTGTAAATGAATATTAATTGCTAAACTTAATTAAGTAATCACTCGATCTGTGAATCTGTTACTCTATTTCCAATTAATCTGTTAGTCCAATCAATACTCTGAGGTGTCAGCATTATAACACTACTGCACTACATATCTGAGCTTCCTCATATGCATAATTAGAACGCGTGGAAACGTTTAAAGCATTAAACGAAATATTTGTTATGAATGCTGGCAGATGCGTAATATAATGCATAATTACAGTAGGAAACAAACAAGGTAAACAGAAAAGTTATTTGCAAGCAAGACGATTCTATCTCTCCTCTCCGTAGGTTTATTTACTCGCTCCCGGCTTCTGTTTACTTGTTTGTGTATTCATCCCTCCATTATAAGTGACTCTCACTTCCTCCTAGATGGAAGCCTTTTTCAGTGTTGAATGGGGATATGCAAAGGCAATTTGCTGGTAGTAACTTTCAGCTGGGCAGCTTGTGTGTGTGTGTGTGTGTGTTGTGGAAAAGGCAGTGAAGCGTAGAGGGCAGCCTCATTCCATCCCCTTATTTTGGCCCATTACGCTGTGTATAGGAGGCCTGTTCTCACTCTCTGCATTGTAATTATTTTTCACCCCAAAGGCAGCTGGAGGCGACGGCAGGTTCCTACGTTTGGGACCACTGCATTAGGTGTACATTGCATTATTTATTTGTACGCCGGCCATGGACGGACGATGCCCCGCGTCCACAGAGACCGCAGGTATGTTCAATGTCACCTCATGCGCCGTCTCCAGCCTCAGTTGCACTGGTTTCACAGGGACGTAGAGGCCTAGAGACCAGATCTGCTCGGTGTGGAGAGGCCTGATTCACTGGTTTCTCAATAGATTCTATAAACAGTAGTGTAATGCGTTTGGGTGAGAATTTGAAAATTAACATTGTTCACAACTCATTTTATGTGATGTATTTAGGGAAACGTGATATATGTAATAAAACATGTTGCTAGTGATGCCAAGGTCATGGTTCAATTCCCACGGAACTCTGAAATTTCAAAATAAAAATTTATAGCTTAGTAATTTTAAGATAAAAGGATCTGGCATATGCATAAAACAAAGCATATGATTGGACTATGAAAAGTTGCCTCTGTATGAGTTATGGGGCAGAGTAAGATGAGTAAATAAGAGGGCTTGCTTACAAATTTAGGAAGTAAATAGGCTTCATTTTTATTTTAAATTGTCTTTAAAGTAAGATTACATCTTTAGATAAAGTTATGTCATAAAGTTAACTATTTAAGCTCTAGTTTACCAGAACTTAAAATTCAGTGATAATTTACTCACTCTCATGTTGTTTCAAACTAGGTTGACTTGGTTGGTTACTGTGAAAGACAAAAGGTTTAAAACTTGACGTGTGAGGTTTTTTCTTTTTACCTTTTTAGTGTTTTTAGGTCCTCATTGACCTTCATTATATGGACAAGTATGTCTATATATTCTGGTTTTGATTGAGAATTCAGGGCAAGCAAGTGATAACAAAATCTTCATTTTGGGGTAAACTACACTTAACTTTTAGGATCATTAACTTGTACTTTTTCTAGAGCAATGAGTTGGACACAGACTGATGATGATGTATTTCCACCATTATTAACATTGTTTTAAAAAAATAATTAATTAATTTGAAATATGCACATTTATATTATTTAAATATTTTGGAATTATTACAAAAAAAATTGTTAATGCTGCTGCTTGAGTGTTTCTGATACATATTTGATACATATTTTTAAGGGAAACTGGGAATGTAAAAAATATAGTTTTTAAAGAGATAGTTTACCTAAAAACCTAAAAAATTCTCTCCCTCATGTCATTCCAAACCTATAAGACCTTTCAATTTCAGTTGCATTCATTCTGTGGAGGGTCAGAAAGCTCTCGGATTTAATCAGAAATATCTTACTTTGTGTTCTTAAAATGAACAAAGGGTTTACAGGTTTGGAACAACATGAGGCTTAGTTTCCATTTATGAGTATAGAAGCCCAAAACAAGTCCATAATTGATTTGGGATTAATAATTCATCTCATATTTCACTCTATCTATTGGTGAAATTCCTGAAGACTGCATGTGGTCACCATGGCCTGGTCGTTTTAAGGCCAGAAGGGAAGGTGGGCACCGTGCGCTGTTGTTTGGGATATTGCACAGCAGAGTGTGTCAGATAGTTTTAGCCCTGTCCAAACAGTATGACATGTTTGCTGTGTAACGTGCTGCCGCGGGATGCGGTTACATGTGCTGCGCCTCATGTGTCCGAGCTGACAGTACACTGGGCATTGTAGACAGTATCTGGTGTGTTAGTTAGGCTGATCCGGTGTCAGTAGGTCAGCGATCTTTCCGTCCCAAGGGGGATAATGGCCATGTAGTGTGCGCGCGGCCGGCTGTGTATCTCTCGTGGCCCCACTGACCTGTCAGATCAGAGGCTGCGGTCCTCACTAAGCTCTTCTGTGACATCCTCACCCCTGTCCCTTTCAGCATGCCTTCACCGTCCCACATATGCACGCGTACACAATACGACAACATCAACGGAGTCAGCCAGGCTTCCTCGCTCACATGAGACTCTGACATGACAGGCCCGACTGGGAAAAAAAGCCCATCTTCTCCCTTCAGTTTTTTTCTCCCTTCCCACTCTCTGAATTTTCTCTATATCTTCGCCCTCTCGGGAAGAGGTGGGCGATAGGGCGAGTTCAGGCCGCTCTGTGGACCTGAGAGAGAGAGGTTGGGAGGGAAATAGATGTGGAAAGGAGTGTGTTCTGCACTGGCCTCCACGCCCTAATCGAAGCTGACACTATTGAAGCCACCCGGATGGACAGAGAGTGGGGGCAGCATATTGCGGGCGGCAGCCTCCAATTATTTTTCTGGCTCATAAGTGTGGCTTGTTTAACGGGGGCCTGCATGGCTGACAGGAGCCTGATCTGCCAGCAGCCTGTCACACCGCCACGGCCACGAGTTCTCCCCAGGGCAAGCACAGCTAACTTCAGTCTACTCCTCGCCAAACACACACACACACACACACACAAGTGCATGTGGGAGAGGGAAAGAAAGAGAGAGACTGATTTGCTCTCCCAACCGTGTTTGTGTGGAAGAATGTTCATGTGTATTAGCCAGGATGTTTGTGCCTGGCGACTCAACACTCCGCTTGGCGCACTTCTTCTCCCCTTAGCGCATTTTTTTAAAGCTCTCGTTTGGGTCTTAGCAATGCTTAAATGCCTGGCTGGATGGGCACGAGCTGACATGGAGCGTGAGCGGCGAGCGTGTACGCGTAGCATATGGTTAGCCGAAACGGTGTTTTGCGCCACTTTGCAGGGCAACGCTTTCTGATTGACGCTTGGGGTGTGACTGAAGTATAATAAGCGGAGTCAGTCGGCGAGAAAGGCACAGGCTCATTTACACTTGCGAAATCTCCACCGCCGAGTGTACGTGCGCGTGAACGCGTGACTGTGGCCGGGCATGTGTTACTAAGAGTGTGAGCGTAAGTGTGTGAATAAGAAACATGAAATGTTGCGGTGGAATTTACATCAGCGACAAGATGTGTAAAAAGGTTTTTAATTGAATTAGTTGAAATCGAAAAATAATAAGTAAATCTATGGAAAGATGAGTCGGGGTGTAAATCAATAAAGCAAGCGTGCAGGGGCGATGTTTTTGGCGAGGAGCAAATTAAACAGATCTTTCCCCAAGGTTTCTGTTTCATATTATTTCTCTCTCTCTCTCTCTCTCTCTCTCTGTCTCAGCCTCTGTAAATCCTTGCGCTGGGAATTACAGATCAAGCTGGAATAATTAACACATTAAATAAAAGAGCCATACATCAATGGGAGGTCCAAGAGTAGGGCAGTGAGTTATTGTTTAAATTAAGGAAATACCCAATCTCCTCAGCCAGCCATAATTTGCACAGCCGTTCCCGGTGTTGTGATGCAATAATCAGGGTTACACAGTCTGTTGAGTGTCTTAATGGGCTCTGGAGAGGTGGGGTTTCCCTTGTCATCGGCTGGCTGGCCACGCTAGCCACCGCTGCCAGCCAGGAGAGGGTGTAAATAGAGAGTTAATCTATTTCCCACATGCAATGGATTTGGCATGGGCCCTGCTTTGAGTAACACAGAGGTACGGCGAACAAAGAGAGGGAGATTTGATTCATTATTTCATTATGTCCCCTGCTCTGCACCGTAATCTACTTAACTTTAAGATCCACTTACTAATTTCCAGACTTTGTTAAAATTCCACTAACATCACATTTTCTGTTATTGAGTGATGCAGCGTCTGTTGGTGCAGCACTTCTCATCTGATATAATGGACTGCTCAGCCCTTTTTAAGATGCATTGATCATTTTTCGTATTGTTTCAGATAGACAGGATCAGGATTTGTGAGCATTTTATCAGTGTTATAAAAAAACGTTGGCTTAAAAAGAAATGAAAACGAAGTATGAAAATATTATTTGTTTTATAATGCAAAAAAAGGGGTTTCTATTTAATTGAATTGCAGTTTTTATGAGCAAAAATAAATATGATACATTTTTCCTTGTTTTACAGAAGACACCCACTAAAATGTCCTTCATTAATATGTACAAATAAGAATAAGCGTGTTGTTAGATTTTTTTTAGATAAATATTATATTACAATTAATGATGACAACCAAATTTCAACATATTGTTCTCCCAAAACTTTTTTGAAACCTTAAAAGTAGATACTTTACTTACATTTAACGTTCCTTCTATGGACATAAAATCACTTTTGTAAATTTGAGAGGAATGATGGTTCAGGAAAAAAAATCACACAATTCACTGATGGGTATTGTTAGAAAAATTAAATAAACAATTGAGAAGGGTTTTTATTATTTATATTTTATAGCCACCATTATTTGGCTGTGTTAATAAACAGACATATTATGAAAATTATGTATCTGTGTCCTGTTATTTATCTTTTGGTATGCATTTCAGAAAAAAAATGGTTAGGATTCAGGTGTAGTTGCAAATAGTGATTAATCGTGATTAATCCACTGAAAATCCTGATTAATTTGATAAAAAAATTTAATCATTTGACAGCCCTAATTTTTATACTATATGTTTATCATATGTTCATATTTTGTATTTTATTTTAATTTATATTTTTTAAATATATAATTATAAAATAGAAAATATGTCACTCGGAATAGGCCACACCCAAATAATATCTCAAATTAAATCCTATGTTGTCTTATGAATTGCACAGAAAAAAAAGATATTCAGGTTGTCTGAGAGAGACGGTGTCTGATTTAACGTCAGAGAATTTTTTTGAAATGTTCATTTCCTTCAGTGTTCATGTCATACCCATGTGAACGAAGATGCATGAAAGACAAAGCTGTCTTAATGCTTTTGTTATTGTAGCACACAATGGTAATGTTCAGGACACAAATACTTGGATTAGAATGTGAATTTGTGAAGTATTTTTGGAGAGCTCAAATGCTCACATGCAAGAGTTTTGGCACGCACGACCACTACATACATTGGAACACACTAGCGCACATTCACACACTTATACTGCTGTTGAGGTGCAATGCAGAACAGGAGCTTGTAATGCATTACATGTTGCTGGCCCTGGCTGAAGTGCGAGGGAGGCAAGATCAATACTATTGACCTGTTTACCTTAGTGCAGACCACACAACCCTGCGCTCCCGTTTACCACTTGAAACATTAAACCAGACTATTAGTAATACTTTGGTCTTGCTCTTTAGCAATTGACCACTGCAACACAGACTCCCTTACCTGCCTGATGCAAAGGAGAATTGCTGGAAAATGGCCTACCCATAATTCTCTGCGTTAACTCCCACAGGTTTACCTTGTTTGCCTGCTGACGCTAATATGGTCACTCAACCCTGTCAGGCTGCGGGGCATTGTGGGCCGACTGCCTCCTCCAAAGCTCCCTGGAGCTCTTCTGCACTCATACCCCCAACCATCCCCCTCCATGTGCGGCCTCATCTCCATCCCCATCCAAAGGAACGGAATTTCTTTAAATGCTTATTTTTTCCTGTTTCCCTTTCCCTTGCTTGTTTGTCTATTGATTTTTTTAAACCCCTCCAGCCAGCCCTGCGTCCGCCTCATCCCTCCACCCCTCTGCGCCCCTGATCACCCACCATCCTCCACACACATTTATTTATTTCAGTCTTTTAGCCAGCGTAATTTGTTGGGGGTATTGACTTTGAAAATGTAACTGTCCACACCTCTTGCCTTTTAGAAGCTGTACTTTCATAACTCCCTAATCCCCCCCCAAAAAATAAAAGATGCCAGGGGGCAAAGATCGTGGAGTGTCCTGGTATCCTGCTAATGAAAGTGATTGACATCTGGCTGTCTGTTGTGGAAACAACACCACATCTCTTTTTCAGTTAACTGGATGAAAACAAGACACAGGCTGACGGGTTGAACGAGTCGGTGAGTCAACTGAAAAATGTTGCTGACCGCCCGAATGAGAGCATAGAAGAGATGACCTAATATTCCTAACCCTAACCCTAACCCTAATAGAGTCAATGAGAGGTCTTAATGTCGGAAACAAATTCACGGACAGAGAGGAAAGGGAAGGGAATAAATCGTACGACCTCACTCATACAAATTCATATGATTTTTGATAAATCGTACCTATTTTTATGAGTTGCCAATTTGTATAAATTTGTATGAATGACCTACACCTAACCCCGCCCATAAACCTACCCATTACTAGGGTTTAAACAAATCATACAAAAAAGTGAGCTGTCAGATCGTACAAATTAGCCACCTCGTAAAAAAAAATCACATAATTGCTTCTACAGTAGATGTCAGATTTACACAGGTGATGTTGTTTGTTTGGGTTCCAAAATATTAGGCACGGTAGTTTTTTTTGTCAAATAATTTTTTATGCTTTGTTCCACAAGAATGCATTAAATCCATTACAAGTGATAGAAAATACATAACCCTGGAAAAGATGTATCATGGTTTCCATATATATTAGGCCATTTCACTTTAAGTATTGTGTATAAAGCTCGTTTCTTATTGGTTCCCACTTTTTTGGGAACAGAAATGCTCTAAAACGGCAGCTTGGCCAGACTAACTTTGCTCGCGAAATGAATGTAGCGTCAAAGGAAGTATGGTGGAAGCATGCAGTGTTCAACCAAAATAAAAATAAATGTTTCTTGAGCACCAAATCAGCATTAGAATGATTTCAGAAAGATCATATGACATCATTTTGTTTAAAGAATTGCAGCCTGGGTGAGTGTAAGACATTTCTTTCAAAAACAATCTTGCCAACCCCAAAATTTTAACTGTAGTGTATGTCAAACCCAAAGTGAGATTTTGTGTTTTTTTGAGTTTTCCCCTATTTGCAAAACCTGATTGACAGCTGTCAGTCGTATGACCCTGGAGTGATGGCTTATTTGAAGTCTGTCACCAGAAGGGGAAACTGCAGAGATGGAGACAGAGGCTTGTCACATTAAGCATCAAAGGGGAATTCACAATGAATGTTAGAGAAGGGTTAAAGTTTGGGGGATACCATCTGTATTTCCCCATTACCAATGGGTCTACAACACACTTAATACATAACAATAGTTGAAAGAAAAAAATTGGAAGAATATGTGAGTGGTGTTAAAACTCACTGCTAGGGTGTTTAGTGTGGTTTCGCAGGGCATTGTTTGTGCTTGCTTACATGTTTGCTTAGCAGTTGTTGGCTTGTGGTTGCTATGAATGGTTACTCCTGAAGTGTTTACTTGCCTAAATCTGAAGAGTCTACCCTCTTAGAGCTTAGAAAAGTAATAGCACACCTCTCTAAGATGTACAACTCATCAATTCAGAACTGAGAAAGCATTCTGAATTCCAAATCAGTTCAAAGAAAAAGTGCAATTCAGATTTTAATAGAATAAAATAGAATTCAAATTCTGAGTGTAATGCAAAATAGGAAAGCAAACTTTGAAGGTTTATACTCCCTTAACAGAGATCAGCACCAAATTCTTCTTCCTCACATGTGTGTACTGTATGTTGACCTTGCTTGGCATTTGTATTGCACCCAGTGCACTTTGCATCTTTGATTGTGTCCTCTTGTCCCTTTTTGCCATCATCATCATCATCATTACCTGGTGTCACCACAATTTTAAAGAGGCAGGAGCATGTATAATTTTCAAGACCTTTAAAAGCCACTTTTGGAAATCAGCATAACTCAGAACATGAGTAATTTGGGTCAGTACTAGAAAAACAACATCCTGAGAGCGAACTCTTGTAGAGTGCTGGAGGCGATTACCGTATGCGTGTCCACACAGAGTGGCAGATGCCCATTGGATATTCTTAAATGAAGGCTTTGACCTTGGCTCAGCCCTCGCTTAGTTCATTAGCTCCTGGGCTCTTATCTGCAATAACGCTATCCAAAAACCAATATACTCACTTTGTGCAGAGTGGAAGCCCACAAAATATTACCATAGAAAATGACCGCCATTGGAATCCACCAAGGGCAATCTTCCTAGCCCTTAGTACATTGACAGAGACACAGAGAAAGAGAAAAACAAGGATAATGCCAGGTTAACCATCTCATATAGACTGACCCTTGTGTATGTGCAAGAGCTAGCCTTAGGGGTCAAGGGGGTGCGGTGGAGCTAAATAAATGAATAAATCAGAAAGGGAGGTGGGAGAGACAGTGTGTGGTCGATAGCGTCAAAAGCAGATGACAGATCTAAAAGAATGAATATTGATCTGAGAAGGGCCTGCGCAGGGCGACCGGTGGGAGGTCAGGCTGTGTAATTAGAGTGGTGGAAAGCAAAAAGCGCTTCTCTCCTCCTCCCAAACACAACTTCTCTTGTACAGGCATGTATGAGTGTGAGGGAGCTTGTGCTTCTGATGTTTAATGACCATTCTGGGGAGTTTCAAAGCAGTTGTATGTATTGACGTAGTAAAGAGATACTTGCTGTAATTATGTAGTTGCCCCTTATGTTATCTGAACAGGACATTCAATCCCAGTTTATATTAGGTTGCCTATGTACTTGCATCTGTGATTCATTTCTGCAATTAGATTTATAGTTACACTGTTGATCCATCCCTTACAACTTAAACAAACCCTTACCTACCCATCCCACCAAATCTGTCTCTAACCTTACCTGTATCCCACCTTAACAGCAGCAAAAGTGATTTGCAATACAGAATGAACACAAGTACATTGTACTTAACTTTTGATGTAAATACCTAGTGGTCAAGGCCACCTAATATAAAGTGGAACCTTTAGTTTGATTGCGCTTCTTTTTTGCAGTACTGTATGTGTACTTCCATGGAAAACAAGAAAGTACCAGTAATAATGTAACTATAGTACATGGGGCGGGGTTAAGTTTATGGGTAGGTTCAGGGTTAGTACCTAGTACTTAGTTATTGTAATTACTACAATAAGTACAGAGTATGTACATGAGGAGCAGGACTTTAAAAAAATACTTCTTCTGTTTTTACATGCAGTCACAATGAATGGGGGAATGGAGCTTTAAAGCATCAAAAACAAAAATAGAAATGTAACATAAAGACTGAATGCATATAGAAATGTAAGTCATTATCTATTATCATTATCTATTGATAATGGGAGTTGGCAGTAGTCATTGACTTCCATAAAAAAATACAAAACTCTTTGGAGACCAACATTCTTCCAAATATATTCTTTTATGTGTAACAGAAGACATATTTTTAATGGATAAAACAAATAATTGAGTTGGATGCACCACTTTATTTATTATTTTACACTTTATTATGTTAATAAAAATATTAAAAATGGTGGTAAGAATAATGTTGTGTTTAAAAGTGGAAATCAAAAATGCTTGAAATTAAAGTGAAAGTGACGACAAATGATGATTGTGTTAAAAGTCAGCTAATACAATATACAGGGCCCTCCACTAATATTGGCACCCTTGTTAAATCTGAGCAAAGGTGGTTGGGAAAATAAATCTGCATTGTTTATCCTTTTGATCTTTCATTAAAGTAAAACAATTGAAAATGGGGAGAAAAACTCATGATGATTTTTTTTTTTCTCCAATACATGTTGGCCATAATTATTGCTATGTCCTTTTCCCAAGATAACAGCTCTGAGTTTTCTCCTGTAACACCTGAAGAGTTTAGAGAACACCTGATAAGAGAAAAGAGACCATTTCTTCATCCAGAATCACTCCAGATCCTTTAGATTACCTGCTCCATGTTTGTTCTCCTCTTTAGTTCACCTCACTCAGGGTTCAGGTCAGAGGACTGGGACAGACATGGCAAAAGCTTCATTTTGTGCTCAGTGACTAATTCTTGTGTTTATTTTAATATTTGTTTTGGATTATTGTCCCAATGAAAGACCCAACTATGGCCCATTATACGATTTCTAACAGAGTCAGTATATGTTGGTTGTAGATTTTCATGTCATTGATTGTTTGTATATCGTGCTTTCTTTGTCATTGTTTTTCTTAGTTTTTGTTAATTAAATGTTCACTTTGAGTTCATGCCATGTCTCCTTGCCTCCCATTCCGCTTACCACATGCTACCACTCACCTGCATCATGACAATTGTACAGTATGTTGATTGGAAATTCTTAATTATTTCACTGATGGTGGAAAAGGAACTTTCACTGCTCTAGCTGTTTTATTAAAGCCACTTAAGAAATATATTCCTTGGTCTTTCTCATTGTGTTGATGACGGGATTTTGGGCTTTGTTTTCCTTCCTTTCCTTCCATTTCTGTGAAACAGGAAGCCAGGACTTGATATTTTCATGTTCATAATCACCCTGGAGCTCGGAATTGTAAATACGAATGGGAATATCCTTCAGAGATGTTTTAGCTACTCAGAAAAGATGGGGGTGCCAATAATTGTGGCCAACGAGTACTTGAGAAAAACAATTAGATGAGATTTTCTCCCCATTTAAATTGTTTTACTTCAATGATAGGTTAGAATTTTGTGAATTTTTTTAATTAAAGATGAAAAGGATAAACAATGCAGATTTATTTTTACAGCCACCTTTGCTCAGATTTACCAAGGGTGCCAATATTAGTGGAGGGCGCTGTAAATGATCAGCCTTGTGAATTAACATGTTGCCTGATAAAATCCAGGAACAGGTGGAGTTTTTTTTTTCCCAGGTGTTTTTTTACAGCAGCATATGAGTGGCATGATATAAACCTGTGTGCTGTTAAGGGAAAATGATGTCTGAGTCCTTGAAGTGTTGCATCTGATGTTTTTATGGATGGGCTGCACCCCCTCTTTCCCTGCTTTCACTTTCTGTGTCTTTCACATTCTCACTTTCTCAGTGGCTTTTTTATGCTCCTTCTTGATAAGTGTGTGTGTGTGTATTGGATATCCTTGTATGAGTATTTTTCAGTGGAGGGTATAAGGTTGATTTAGTGCTCTGTGACTCCAGTAATGGATCCCTGACAAGCCCTCCAATCTTCCGTCCGTACATCCCGTGACCATTACCAGCCGCACACTGTCCCAAACACAGCAACATGGCCGTTACAGCCCCAGGGACATCTTATTGCAAGACGTACTTGGGATGAACCCAGAACAAACATAAATAACACCTTTAGTCTTCCTCTTCTTTACTCCTCCCCTCCCTATCATCCTGGTGTAAACATATACACAGGCGCACAAAACATACATCCAGTCTGGCACACTCATTAGCACAAGAATCCCACTTAAGAAGCTTAAGATGTGCAATATTTAAACATTGTGCACTTTTTTGTGCACCTGAGTTGTCTCATTTTTTGACATTATATTGTCCTTACACACATCGTATCTACAGCACAGTGACAACTACAACTCTTCACGCCGCTACCTTCACGACCACCATCGTTTTGTTTGTGGCAAAGTCCCGCTAATGATAAACCATCACAGTTTAGCCCTATTTATATCTTCCCCCACAGACCAGTCCTTAACACACAATGCCATTATTGATAGGCCATTGCCATTAGCCGTGTTTACCTGTCAGCTAGCGCCTCGTTAATGAGAGAGCTTTGGGAGGAATAATGAGGAGACTGCTAACGACTAATGGATGTTTACAGCCACTTTCTCCTCTCTAATATTGCTAATGCTAATGCTAACAGCACAGCTACCACAGGCTGGCTGCAACGTTTGATGGCACCCGTCTGCAGACGACTGTGCAGACGACACTGTGTGGTGTTTAATTGTTGGTGTGATTGGACCTGAAAGTCTCCAATTATTTGGCCAGTTAAACGGAGGGAACAAAGGAAAGGGGAGTGAGTAGTAGGTTTGGAAATAAAAATAACGTTTGTTTAAAGTTATGCCTTTTCACTAATTTTGTGATGATTTAGTACATTTGTTTTAAATAGGATTAGTCCAATTCCCTTTTTACTAAGGGAATTGGAGCTTATTTATACAGCTTATTGCATATATACAGTAGTATAAGAATGTACAGTTTAATAAAATGGCATGATTTTAAACCAGAATTTGGAAGACTTATTTCTTGATTTGTTTTGTATTGAGGCTGTCAGAAGGATTAATCATGATGAATAGCATACGAAATAATAAGTTTGTGTTTACATAATATATTTGCATATATAAATACACATACATACATGTATCTATTTAAGAAATATTTATGTGTGTGTGTGTGTGTATACGTGTGTCTGTATTGTCATGATTAATTGATTTAACAAACAATGAAGTGTATGGAAATTGTGAGATTTTAAGTTTATTACCAGCCATTTTCTAACGAAATTACAATAAGGACAATTAAAAAAAAGAAATTTAATTAAATTTAATTACTTTTTTTATTTTATTCATTTAAAGGTGCCATAGAATGCATTGAGAGAATATTTTAAATTGTTCTCTGATATGTACATAGAAGGTATGTA
>JAUMHQ010000076.1:13940758-13952308 GCA_032361165.1 Enteromius paludinosus
ATGTCCATGTACTGAACTGTTATTATTCAACCATGCCAAGGTAAATTCAGTTTTCCATTCTATGGCACCTTTAACATTTTTTACACATCAATGGTCTATCAATAAGGATGCTTCTGCATCTAGCTTTAGTATTTTTTATTTCATTTTATTTTATTCATTTTGAGTTGCACTGGTACATACTGTATCCACTTGGCATCACGCCCACAGGTTGCTCTGTTATATTTGTTGCTTTTAGCTTTCAGGACACCCCAAAAGGGCTACACCCAACACCCTGCACCCCCTTGTTCCAACACGTCTAATAATCCGCAATCTCAAGTTCTACACCACAGATGCTACATCCCATCAGAGATGGGCTCACTTCAGACAGCCTTCACTTGCCCTGTGCCTCTGAAATGGGAGCTGATAAACACAGAACCCCAAGGAGTGTTTGAACCCCACCGGTTGGACCTTATCGCTTGGGCACTTTCTGCTTTCTGCACTAATTAAAACCCCCTCCTCAATGACAGAGTTGGGAGGTACAATTACGGCAGAGGCCTCCGGAGCCTCATCGTGTCTCTATTAAAGGGGCGCGTTCATTGTAATGATGCTGGAGTTTAATTACTTCCACGCGGCAGCCGTTGTAAAACACGCTGATAAATGGGCCAACACGATCGTGCATCATTATTTCTCCCCGTGCACCGGCCTTGTTAGAGCGATTATGAGCTGTGGTGCTGCAGGAGGAGGAGGAGGAGGAAGAATAGCGTACCTGTGCTGATCTAATACTGAAGAAGCCAGCGGCAGAGAGGGAAAGGCAGAGATGGTGCATCAGTAATTTAGAATGAAGAGCAGAGCCGGTCCGTCCCTCTCTATACAAGTACGTAGAGAAAAGTTACGAGTTTCCACACACTCTCAAATGCTTATCTAGCTGTCTGCACCACCAAGTCATGCTCTTGCATTCTCACACAAGCTGTACGCCTTAGGAACGGTCCTCTCGCCACACTGCAGTAGGAGACAAACAAATGTACATATTCAAAGTCATTAATTATGAATTTTTTCTGGTGTATGCCCAGTGGTAGGCCCACCCTGATTAATCTTGTTCCCTGTTCTTCCCCCATGCTTATTAAACTGCTGAAGCAAATATCTTGCATGCAATAAATCCCCCCTAGAGCATGATTAATCAAAAGCAGTGAGCTGAGGGGTGCTGGCAGGTGGAGTTACAGTGTTAAATCACCTGCGTGGCTGGATGAATGGTCCTTTGGTAGAAATAAGGAAGGCTTGTTGGCATGATGGGACATACTGGGCTGAAGTCTCTGGTCATCCTTTTGCAAGCCACCCAGTCAGGGATTATAAATTTAGTGTAGGACCCGGATAACTGATTCTGGACCAGTATCTTAAATTACAGAGTTGAGTGGTATTTTTAATGCAACATAAAATTGTAAATTTGACATGGTTGTAGGTAAGTGTCCTAAATTTATTTGATCAAAAATATATTATAAAATGTAATTTATTCATGTGATGGTAAAGTTGATTTTTTTAAGCAACCATTACTTAATTTTTTTATTGTCAGTGTCAAAAATATGCTGTTTTGTGGATACACTGTTTTTTATTTATTTGAAATGTAAAAAACAATGTAAGTCTTTTTTTTTTAAAACTCTATGTAATGCATCAATTGCACACTCAGTCAGAAATGTTTACATGGTTTTTTTTGTTGTTATTTCCGGATTCGTCATCCTTCCCTTTCAAAAGGCTTGCTATGAATGTGAAAACGCAGACAATTGAACCTGATCCGATTTTATTTTTTATAAAGGACAGAGGTTTCGTAGGTTGTGTGTAAATGTGATTGACACAATGTGAGGTCGTATTTATTTTTTAACGTAATAACATCTCGGACTCAGTCTGCAGTGACCTTAATACTCAATAAAATTATTAATTTCTCCCAAAAGCTTTTGAAAATAAGTCTCCATAAAAGACGGATTCAAACCCAACCCAGTGCTCTATTAAAACATTCTTATTTATTTAATTAAACTGAATGGTTATAAGTACAAAGGTTATATATATATATAATCTACGTAATAAATATTATCCAACTTATATAATTATTTATTTGATGTTGCATTAAATATTTTGACTCAAAAATCTGTTTTTGCTTCTTAATACTTTCTTGTGTCATCCTCTTTTTTTCTGCGCTTTCTTCTCTCCTTTCACTGGGTGTGATGGTCTTTGACGGGCGGTTTAAAAACCGTGGTTACTTGATGCTAATGCTATTTTGTGGTACATTTAGATATTTTCTGCACTCTTGAGTGATGGCAAATGTCAGAGACGCATGGCTACACAAAGCACACTGAACAATCATTTACTTACCAGTGCATGCTAAATGTGCATCAATATCCTCTGAATATTTAATCACGTGCTAATTACTGATTAGCAAAAGAACCTGGTGGTAAACCAATTATTGCAAAAAGATTTGAAGAAAGGGCCTGCTCTCTGGAGAAAAAAACTATTGAGCAGCTTCCAGGCAGTTGTCGAATTAATCTTATTTAGCTTTATCCTCGTATGTACTGTAAGTGTGACGGTAACAGTGGGACTCCGTATTCAGGCACAGAAAAACCTCGTTTGACTACCTGGTGATGCAGTTCGCTCCAAAGAGATGACATGAAAATGTTCCCCAGCGAGTCCATACGGCAGCAAAATGCTAGGCTGTTCAGAGCTGTTGTTCACAGAGGCTGTGCATCTCCCTCGGAGAGGCTGATTATGGGTCGGACCTGTCTGGGCCCATATGAGGTGTCTATGAGCTGAAGCACACTGCTGGGACCGGAGAATTAGACCAACACACACTGCAGTAATAGCCTGCATGAGTGAGAGATCTGAGATCAGGCCTTACATATGCATCTAGTTCATGCTTCACCTATTACACGCTGTTCCTTGGCCTCTCTAGTGTCTGGTCACGTAGCGGCGGTGTGGAACATGGCCTTAGATAGTTTGTATGTGCGCATGTTTTAGCGTTAGGGCGTGGTAGAAACGTTAGTGAGTGTGCTTTGAATATATGTGCGTGTGTGGGTGACATGATGGAGGGCATGTTGCCACAGCGGTGGAAGCCGTGTATCTGGAGGAGAGGCAGAAATTGAGGGTTAGTTTTATGTTAATGGCTGGGAGGGTTACGCAAAAGTCTATTGACAGTTAACATGCCCTTCAAGGTGTTCTTTGTGGTTCAGCAGTTCTGACGAGGGGCCGCCGTTTCACCTCACCTTTATTTATATGCTTGACTACTCTTAACATTATGGAACACCAAAGGGTCTGGTTATTGGAAAAGGAGGGGAGGCAGAACTCGTCTTCCCGCTTCAGCCAGGTGTCTCGGACATGGATGAGGGAGAATTGGAGGGGAAAGAAGTTTAAAAGTAAAATATGAAATATGTCACAAGATATTAAGTTATTTTTTGTCTATCTATCTATAGCCATTTTCTTGTCATTTTACAACAAACTGAACAAACCAGAAAAGTGCTCTTTAGACCATAATAAGTGTGTTAAACTGTTAAAAAAAATTAAATTTAATTTAATTTATATTTTTTCGATTGTCTATTGAAACTCTATTAAAAGGCACATTATGAGCAGGTAAAATTGAATAACCCCAAGAAAACATATTAATATTTGTGATTTAGAAATGTAAAATAAATGTATATTAAAAAAAAGCACCAATACAAAGATTTTTAACATATAATTGCAAAAAAAATTGCAAATAACAAATTGAATTAAATATTAAAGTAAAAATGCAATCCATGTATTTTCATGTAAAATAACCTTCAATAATCATGTGTTTTATGTTTTATTTACAATTTTGAAAAATCTCTCTTTTTTTCTAACTGTGGCGTGTGATTGAAAACATTTTTTTTTTTTATATTTCAATACATTAATAAAAGAATATTTCAAATAGAATATTCGTGTAAACAATTTTTCAATAATGTGTTTAATTTATAAACTAATATATGTATATTTAATGTTTACATCATAGCCATGTGTTTTTAGCTTTCTTTTTTAGGTTTTAAAACCTTTAATCATCCCAGACACCATTTTTCATCAGTGACCCTAAAGCAGGTGGTATATAAAGCGTGACGACTACAGTAAACAATAGAAGAGCGTGAGGAGAGGGAACTTACAGATTGAAGGATTACCAGCGGGGTTTCATTTACAAAGCTCTTTGAAATGTGGTCCAGACAGTACATTGGATGGTGGATTGGGACACTGCATGTTATTTTTTCTTTTCCTGTCTATTGAAATGTTTCATGGTTTCCTCAAGCCACACTATCTGTGTGTCTGTGGGGCACACGGGGGCGTGAGGTGCCTCCCACCTTTTCGACAGTGCGGCGATTGTGCGGGATGTGCTCTGGGTGTTAGACGGAGACATTGCGCTTTTCAGTGTAATCGCTTTGCCTTTAACGAACAAGTGCAGTTTCATTCACCAGCCGTAGCTTTCACATGCTTGCATGGGTAGCACCGAAGCTAACATGCTTAAAGTTGTGTTTTTTTATGTGGGGAGTCTTCTAGTGAGGCTTAGTTGGGGGGTGCGTGTGCCTTCTCAGGGTTCCAGCGCTCCGACAGACTTTCAGGAGGAAAATGGCAGGCTGTAGATCACATTGAAACCTTTTTTTTCTTTGTAGGCAGTTCTCTCCATATGTAATGTACATCCCTCAGGGGCAGTGAGGTGGGCGTGTCAGTAGATCCCTCATCCCTCTCTTCTTTCTGTCTTTCCTCGATTTCCCTCTTCACCCTGGCGTGTACTCCGTTCCGCCTGATTCTCTCGGAGACCCAGTGAGTGTGACGGAAGCGAGAGGCGATCAGATGGGCACCCTTCTGTGAGCGGGGCCAGCTGCCGGAAGGGAGACGGAGGAGGGTGAAGGAGGATGGTGCTGAAGACTGAAAACCACCAAAACAAACTATGGTACAAAAAAAATTCAGAGCAGAATATGACCTGCTAGTTAGCTAGGTATGCCGTCGCTGCAAATTTGGGCCCAACATACTGTTCCCCCAAATTTGATGTTCTCTGTTCACCACCTACTAAAAATAATAAAATAAATAAATAAAGATATATATATATATATATATATATAATTTTTTGTATCATTGTACATGAAAAACACATATATTTTTTTTTTATTTCAAAATATTTTTAAGTGTTACACTTTATAAATATTTAAGCTTATTCATAATTATACCAATAGCGCTAATTCTTTTATTATTTAATAAATGCTAATTTATTTAGTACATTATTTAAATTAAATAAAAAACAAAGTGGTGGTATTTGTAAATATGATAGAAGATATACAATTATTTTAATATTTAAACTGTGTTAAGCAATTACACATGCATATTGCTTCTTATTTCTTACTAATTTATATTAGTAAGTAAATAAATAAATATGAAGTTATTAATAATAATAGTATCTTTATTACTTATAAGATCATATAAGAGAGAAAAAAGTCCTTTGTAAGCAAAACTGTTAGTCATTGTTTTGAAGTAGACTGTAGTTTCCAGATATAGGGTGTCAGGCAGTCTCACTTTTTCTTTCACTGCTGAAATGGTCGGATGCCTGAAAAAGTCTGAGAGCCAGTGTTTTAGAAAGAAGCTAGACAGCAAAAGACCTGAAGACAGAGAGAAAGCAGGAGGAGAAAAAAAGAAGAAACGACAGAAAAGACGTCCGCAAGCGAGACATTCAGTTGTCGCTTGGGGGCCGGTCTTATCCCTTTAGCTTGCAGCTTTCTTAGAAAGAAACGCTGCCGTGAAATCACGTATAGCGTGGCAGGGAGGCCCAGGACCTGAAGAAGGGATGAGCTGGGGATTAGCTTGTCCTGGCAGGATATCTGTGATCCGAGAAAGCTCTGCCGGCCAGCGTGTGCCCATCGCTGTCCGGCCCTCAACCAGCCACGCGCCACATATCGCCTCAAATCCCTCTCCTGCCGTGGGCCGCATGCTCTCCTCTGTGAAATCTATTTCTAGCTTCGCTTTCTTCCTTTGTGATCCTGTCTCAGTTTTTTAGCTGTTTCAAGAAGCTTATTCTTCTGTTTGTAATTTTCAAGTCTGTTGATCACTTGTGAATTCTTATGTGAAGGATGCAGCTCATATATGTGCCTATGCATGCACCGTCGTGCTTCTCATCTTCTGCCTTTTGTTGTCTTCTAGTCGGACACTTAAGATGGAGTACTTGGACATGCTTTTCATTTGCCAGTCAATACCCATTGAGCCTCTTATGAACGGGAAATGGCAGTTAGTTCATAACGTCTATGGTTGATCAATAGCTATGTTCAATCCCTGTTCACCTCTCATGTCCTGTCCACCTCCTAGGCTTGAAATGGCCTATTGCCCATCATCATCAGATCCCGGAACCTCGGGATCCATTTTTATTATTGCTTTTCTTTAGGTGGTAGAATGAAAAGTGGAAGGGTGTGGGTGAGTTATTTTTAGATGGCTGTCATTGCATCATTTTTTAGCCGTGGGCTCCAAGTCTGTATTTAGAAGGAAAAGTGAGGCATTAGAGATGATATGTAGGTTCGTTCCTCTTGAATTTTAAGCGGGTGACTCAGAAATATTGGACTCATATTATTTTACATTATACACTTTTTAAAGTTTACTTATGAAAGAGATCTTGAGGGGATGTCATTGATGTTTGTCAGTTCCACATATTTTGTGTACGTCAAGAGCAAGTTAAAGCAGGTTTGAGGCAAATCCAATTAATATGTTGTCTGCATGCTCATGTTGGTGACTAATTCTGAAGGAAAGATTGAACAGATGAAACAGATCCAAGAAAAATTGTAAGCCAGATCATTGACACAATAATGACTTGAAGCTTATGAGCACTTCCCATGTCTTCCATTAGCCAAAAAAGCAGATAGCCCTGACTCTAAAAAACGAATGTCAATGGGTGTAGAGCTGATAGGGATGCTTAAACTGTTTTATTATAGTGCTCAAACCAAAGACCATCCTAGTTTGCAACTCCAAGATCATGGGTTCAATTGCAAGGGTATGCATTAATTAATAAAATGTACACTGGAGGATAAAAAAGCTAATAATCCAAAGATTATTGAAGCATTTTGTACAAGGAAACATTATTTCAATATTTATAACACTTTATAATAACTACATACTATAAATGATTAGTTAAGCATTATTAAGCATTTGTTTCATCCTTTATAAACCATTTTTCTAACATTATTATATTAACAGTTTACAAGTGCATCTATAAATGCCTTGTTCTTGAGCATATATACAGGATAATGTTAATAATTGTATTTTCATACTTTATTAATGATCAGTTTATCATTTTTTAAATTACGTTATTCACAAACCAGTTATTTACGAGTTGTCAGTGTTTTTTAGAATGTCTACATTTATAAATCTTATTATTTAGACGCATGATTGTTCAGTGTGTTAATAAATGCTTTATTAACACATTTTCCTGCTGTAATTCATGATTAAGTCAGGTAGTTCTAAAGCATTTAGTAGTTGCCAGGCGTCCGTTTTTGTGAACTCATCTAAAGTGAGGACTAGTTATACCTTGTAAAGCATTTAAAAAGCAGATATAAAAGCTAATTTATATTCTAATCAACAAAGTTAAACACAACACACATAGAGAAGACAGAAATATTTTTTCAAGATGTAAAAAAATGTAATCATAAAACTGTACACTTGATAAGTGAAAAATAAACCTTCATTTTCATAGAAAAAAACAAAAGTGTACAGTTTTATATTTGTTTTGCATCTTGAAATTAATAGTTCTGTGTTGTTTGTTTATTATTTGTTTAAATCTCCTTTGTACATTTAGATATGCTTATATTTATAAACTGCTTATTTATGACCCTTAATGTTGGAACAATGCTTTATAAAGGATGAACTGCCTATTTACTAATGCTTAACTAATTATTCGTAGCGTGTAGTAATTATAAAGTGTTACCCTCCTAAAGAAAAAGTCCTTAATATTAATAATTATACATGACTGCTATAGGCTTTGATATATCATTATTGTCTCAAACTGCTTTTGTCTGCAATCATACTTTTCACACATAAGTCTGAAAAGAACCTAATTATCCGAGCAATACAGTACATGTGACAGCTCTCTGCTCTGACCCAGTGTGACCAGCAATATCATCATATCATTTTTTTTCTCTCTTTAGCTGTGGGCACTCAAATGAAAGATGACAAAGAAGTGCATTAAATCTGTTAAAGTATAAGAGCACGAAACTTTCCTCTGAGGACACACACTACACAGTACAAAAGTCTAAAGACTGAGGTAAGTCAAAGAGAATTTTTAAAAGGTTATACCTAAAGCCGAGAGGAAAGTGAAAACAGATTAAGAGGAAAGAAAGGCAAAAATGATAAACATCCTATCCCAGACTCCCTAAAACCAACAGGGGCATAAAATTGTGACGTTTTTTAGACCGGCCAGACGGTTGGCCGACCATCAGACAGCTGCGGTTCTTTCTCTCTCTATCACTCTCTCCCTCCCTCCTTCCTTCTCCTTTTAGACCTGCTTGTTCAAAGCGACGCTGGCTCTTTATTTATGTGCAAATTTGCTCTTAGGCCCTACGAGGGTGGTGCGCATGCTGAATCTCTCTTTTCGGGGCTTTAGCAGATTATCCTCTCACTCTCTTTGGTCCCCATCGCCCTAAGCCCGGCTGCCCTGACCTTTTGTCATTGAGACTTTTTTTCTTCTCCTTGGTGTCTCTCTCCTTCTTTCTCTCGCTTTGCCTCCCCCTCTTCCCAGATGCCACAGACAGCAACCCCCCCAACCCCATCACCACTCTCCATACTCCTCAAAGAACCATTATATCACTCACTCCCTGAACAAAGACCCCAGAGGGTGAGGGAGAGAGAAAGAAAGAGAGGAGGCCAGCAGCTCAGCTCTCCTAATCGATAAGAGTGGCCCACATGGAGCTTTGAAAGCTAATCAATACTTTTTTTTCTCCTCCTTTTTTTTTTAAACCATCCGTTTTAGCTGCTGACTCTGACAAAATGTAGCGGTGACGCTGAATTAGGGAAAAGGGGAGGAGGGAGACCTCTGATCTTGAGATATGAAAGTGAGAGGACAGAGACAGATAAAGAAATAAATGTGAATGCCTACATGTTTAGAATCCATTTTCAAAAACATTCTGATATAATGATTTGGCCATGTCGGACATGTCCATGGATCAAAATCCTTTGTTGGTCCTGCAACTATAATGCATATACCAAGTATGATTTATGTGAAGGAGGGCGCAGTGGGCTTAAGGTGGCATTTGGGACTGGACCAAGACCATTTTTCCATATAAATGGTGTCGGTTGTTGGTTGATCCTAGAACCGGCCTACAGTTTTACTGATTTGGGAGCCAAATAACGTACACCATTTCAAATTTGGGGTCTGTTTGATTTTTCTGCTCGCCAAGGCTACATATATTTATTTAGAAACACAGTAATATTGTGAAATATTTTTCGAATTGAAAATCTTCAGATGTAAGATATTATAAAATGTCATTTGCTCCTGTGATGGTAAAGCTGAATTTTCAGCATCCATTACTCCAGTCTTTAGTGTCACGTGATCCGTTAGAAATTATTCTATGCTGATGGTGCTTTAAAGATATTTCTTATCATCCATTAATGTTAAAACCAGTTGTGCTTCTTATATTTTTAATGGAAGCTATTATACGTTTTTACATATTTTTTTAGGGTCTAATTAATAGAAAGTTCAAAATATTTTTAAGATTTAAAATGTCGTTTTATATTAATTTTAATCAATTTAATTCATCCATTCAGAGGAAAATTCTTTTAAAAAATTCATTAATAAAAATTCTGCCCCCGCGTTGTAGAACAGTATAGCCTAACTGACTACATGTCTAATCATAACAAATAATCACAACGCGTTATGGTGCTTTTTAAGTATTTTGAGATATTAATATACAAACTAAATTTTAATTTGATAATTTGAATTTGATTCAGTCTTTGTTCCCAAACAAGCTACTTTTGAAGACAAGGTTTAAAGGTTATTTATGTATTTTAGGTCTTTTATATAAAAGACTAAATCTCAAATATTTATATGAATGAAATTTGTAATCTGTTTACACTCAATATTTGTGATAAATGTATATATTTGTTTTACATTTTAAATTAATTCCACTTTGTTTCCACATTAGGGCATTTCCAATATGTTGGTTTTAAAGTAATAAACGCTTCTTCTTTAGACGTCAGCAGGTTCAAGAGCAGGTTAAATTTTCTGGCTCGGAACTATATCTTTACTTTGGTGAAAATACATTGAATTGTACCAGGTTGGCACGTCCACACCATCATATTTCCTGACCTACCCTCTTTTCTGGGCTCCTTCTAAAAAGACTCTTCAAGGCCAAACAATCAATATATACACATTCCTTTCATTAATTATTCGACTAAACTTTTCAATAAAATAACACCGTCTGTTTGCTTCTGCCGCTACACACGCACATGAAGTTAGCGCTGTAAAGTTTAGTGTCCTCTACCGCTCCACAGCAGCGCATGCTCTCTCACACACACACTCTCACAAACAGGCAATGACCTGAATTTGCTGCTCGACTGCTGTGTAATACTCCAGCTGACAAGACCCCCCTTGTAGCTAAAGAGAGGACACTGTTCCCATCCCCCTCCCTTTCGCACTCTCTCTCTTTCTCATGCTTTTTTTTTTCCTTCTCTCTGTCTAATCTGTACAGTTCCCACCCTTCTGAAGCTACCTCCGAACAATGTGAACGCACAGATACGTGTGGGCCAGCCGGTCTCTCGACGACCCGACTCACTCTTCACGCTTCTTTCTTTCTCTTTCTTTCCTGGCGCATCTGTGAGCGGACAGTGAAGCGTAGTTATAGAACGAGACCATCGAAGGAAAACAAGTAGCTTGTTTATTTGCACAGATGATTGTGTACTGGATGTGGTAATTAGCTTTCGCTTCCAGCTTCTCTTGTTAATTTGTTGAGCTCGCCACCTCCCAGTCTTTATTAGTTGTCTAACAAGGCTTTTTCATGTAAATACAAGCCCATGAAACGGCAATTAACCTCCCAAATAGGTATAAACCACTGATCAGCGACAGGATATTGACAAGGCCTTACTCAGCCCAGTTAGCGCCCAGGAGGGGGGACAGAAGCGAGAAAAGGAGGAGGCGGTAAAAAGGGGGTTTAAAAAAAGAAGGAATAAGCAAACAAATCCCACGGGTCTTTGTTTGTTGTGTCTATGGCAGGCCTATTGTTTTGCTCCCTATTAAACTTTGACCTTTAGGCACGAGAGTGGGAAAATTGAATTCTAAATGACAGATGGAGGCAGAGGGATTTCAGAGGGACATGGGATAGATGGGAGTTGGGTAAAAGAAAGAGATATTTGGGTTTGGTGATCATGTGCTGTGGGGTTGGATCAAGGTTCTTTCACGCTCAAATGTGCCTGTAATCATCAGGTCTCAGACCCTTTCATTCTTGTGTATGTGCTTCATGGGGCTTCATGGCGTTGATTAGGGGTCAACCAGGGGTGCGTTTCCCAAAGGCATAGTTAGCCTACTATGGTCACAAGTTCCGTCGTTACCAGCATAGTTCAAGGATT
>JAUMHQ010000076.1:13958338-13970011 GCA_032361165.1 Enteromius paludinosus
TCCTGTTTCAAAGTTTACAGATAGATGGCTAATGTGTGTGCCATTGATATGTTCAGTGTTCATGTAAACTGTTTAATGAACACTTCTGTCACTTTTTTTAAGACTCTTAATTAGTTTTGTTTTTTGTGTAAATTATTCAATAAATACCGTACCGTGCCATTCATACCGAGGTACCGTGAAATTTTGATACCGTTACATCCCTACTCATTAGAAATCAGACTCTTTTGGGTTCATTGATTTGTGGCTCTAGAACCACTCTGACAGAACCTGTTCATCTAAATCATTAACTCGATGTGACTCTTGAAATCAAAAATTGAGTTTTTTGAAGAGTACTGCATATCGTCAACTATGATTTGTTAATCAGTTTAGTACGACTATTTTTTTTTTACAACGTTTTACAATAGACATTGAAAGAACTGTTGTTGCTATTTGTATTGCGTTTTTAATGCTACAGGTTGATCTGATCCAAGATCAGCATTTTGACACCTTTTGTCTCTTACAGTTTGTAATTGACATTTGAGGCCTTTTATTAAAGACATTCTGTTAGGAAATTGCTATAGGTTAGTGTACATCTTCCTCCCTTTCCCCAACTTTTCCTCTGCTGTGTCCTATTTCTTTCGAGGACGAATACGAGACGGAGCACTTTAGAGCCCTCTAAAACAGTCTGCATTAACAATCAATAACGCACATCCATAGAGAACAGTAATCATACCTAAATGTCATTTGCCCTTGATGAACAAATGGCTGAGTAGGGCGACTTTAAGTGCCCCTCTTTAAGTTTAGTCCTTACATTAATCCGTCTCTTTAAAAGCAGGGAAAAATCTCCTCTCTTAATCAAGCATTAAGACTGAAGGCAAAGCAGCAGAGCAAGAGCGAATCATTTTTTTTCTTGTAGTAGTAACTAACATAGACACGACTCTGATACCACAAGACCGTCTTTGAACTCTGTCCCTCTCTCTCTCACACACAAAAGAGAATGTCCTTCTTAGAACAACAATAAAAGCATGCAAACACTCTTTTTTTTTTTTGGTGGATTTCCTACTTGCAGTGTCAGTGCATTTGGCCCCTCTTCCTCACCACCCCCCACTCACTATGCCTCCTTGATTGAGGGCTAATGAAAAAGCTGTCCCGAGTGCCGCCGCCTCCCTGTATCCATTAAGAATAATTAGACGGGAACAATTTTGATGCCTGTAACCTCGGCGAGTGTGGCTAATGGCGTTATAAATTGCTCCTTGTCCTGGGTCTTGCTTGCGTGTCGTAGCGCAACAGTGGCGCGGAGGGCGCTCCACGCTTAATTCAAAAGCACTCTGTCAACAGCGCTGATTTGTGTGCTAAATGAGAGCGTTTAAAACAACAGCGGCAGCTCATGCATCCTAATGCCGATGGCAGGAGTGGGTTCGATAAAGAGGCTTGTCCGCTGCAATTAGCTACAACAAACGGCACAGGATTAAGAGAACGGCATTCAAATGGACCCCCGTTTCTCTTGCGGCGGACGTGCCAACCTCTAGGTCATCCCTCCATATGCCCGTTTCCATCATTCTCTCCATCCTTGCAAATGACGTAACGGGCTGATTTGATGATTACAGGTTTTATGTAGCTGAATGATGTTTCTATGTGTTGAAATTTCCAAGAAGCGTTTTCGGATGATAGACGACGGTACAAACGAGAGACAAAACCAAAGGGACTTTAAAAGGTGTTCAATTCGCCTGTAAATGCATGCTGACAAGATTAATTGAGCATTACAAATGGTAAACTCTGAACCCGGGCCATCACGCGAAAACACACACATTCCCTCATCTTAGTCCACTTCCACGTGCCTCGCCATGCAAAAATGACTTGATGGGCAGTTAAATGCAGGGGTCGAGGGTTAAATGAACACTGTTGTTTATGAGGATGTGGTGTGAATCCATTTGCATTCTAATTTCCCCCCTTTCTCGTAAGGCGCACAGACACACGCACACACGTGCACTCGCTCCTGTTAGGGAGAATGGGGGGTTTGGCGGACGGCTTGTTTTAAAATCCCATTATCAAGTTATTTATGGAATTCACAGCCTGACAACTCTGCTGACCTTGTTTTGTTAAACATGAACCAGACATGATTTCAGCACACTGCACTGCCTATTAGCTTTTGTTTCCAATAGCCTTAAAATGTCAGCAACTTCAATCACCCCCGGGGAAGCTCCTGCGGATATAGGCTACGATGCTGTCCGAACGAGTGTGAACTCTCCCAAACCCCGACCGAGTGTTATCTGTCCCGGTTTGGTTATTTGCTAGCCGTTTTTGACCCACGGTCATGTTTTATGCTTCTCGATGCCACGCGAATTTCCTTGCATGGTGTTTTTTTTTTTTGCTCAAGCATATGTGTTCCTGTTCTCCTCCGTTGCGGTTTTGACTTCCGTCTACTCATCAACACTTCGCCTCACCTTACACACACACACACAAACGAGAGGATTATTCAAAGCAACTCTTGTTTATAACACGCGAGAGATGCGGCTAAGGTTGGGAAGTGTGAGGTTTGCAAGGTTGTATGCAAAGTTTTATTTCACCTTCTGGAAGAGGGGAGAGAAGGTAGGTAATAACCCTATAAATATTCTCCAACTCCCTGACCTCCATGTGCACTTGTTAGCGGTGCATGCTGTGGTCTCATTGGCTGTCGCGTGTGTGACAAGGCCCGGCGAGCAATGATTTTGCAGCAAAACTACTAAATTACACTGCCGGAAAACACATTAGCTAGTTTTCGGGGGTTTTCGGAACAGATGCGACACGATAAACTTTCTTTTAGCGATTGTTCTTGTTAATTGACTCCCATTAGCAGAGAGGAATAGCACAACAGCTGTATTTGATTTTACATTTGACTGTTTTCAAGGTGTCCTGTATGTTGTGCTGTTTAAACCGATGTGTGTAATTTTTTTTTTTTTTTTCGGATGTTAAGAGACTTTCTCGTACGCTCGCAGTAAGTAAGTGGGTTGATTTAGTTTGGAAGTGTAAAAACTGTGACTTTGTGGTGCTATCAAAACATTGCTGTTTGTTTAAGCAGGCTGACATAGTGTATGTGGCGCGACCAACAACGCATGTTTGGGCGAACAATGGCAGACGGAAAAAATATTTAGGAAACGCTCCTTTTGAGTTGGAGGAATTACACACTGCGGCTTTTAATTTGTGCCATACTGTTGGTGCTCTAATGTATCAGCATCTACCTCCCCGCAAAGCACCTGAGAACTAGCTAGCATTAGAGTTTTAGGCTAATATTCATAGAGTTACTCCTCATGAAACCTTTTCCACCACCCAAATATGTCTTCCATTATTCAGAGAAGCCCCAAGCTGTAGGCAGGAACAGATTAAATCCCCCTCACACAGCAGATATCCCACCAGAGCATCTCTCTACTACCACCAGGCCTTCAGCTAAAAGCTATTGCAGGCAACTGTGAAGATACGGAGATATGTGCCAAGATGCTTGTAGTCTTTTTCTTATTATTCTGCTGCCGGGGAACCGAAAGGTTAACTGGTTGATAAATGAACTCCCACTTTGAGTAAGAGAAGGTTTATGTGAATGTGCTTAACTTCACTATATCGTCAAGAATTTGTCATGTTTCTTAAAGCGTAAACTGATGCAGATCCTTCGCTCATTTGGATCTTGAAGCAGAGGTTAATGACTGATTGGCGTCAGTATACTTGAATGACGTTTAATAAAGACACTTCACAGTGATTTGCAGAACTATGGTGGCAGCCGCGACTCCTGTCTCTGAGTTTATTTGTGTCTGTGTTTTACTGTGTCCTCACAAGAAACTTCAAGCAGTTCTCCTGCTGCGGAGGGACTTTCCAGTGTCTAATGCTCCTCCCTCGCTCAGTTTCTTTACTGCCATCTCCACCATGGGGACAGCAGCATCTCTACTGCCATCCTGTAAACACTGCTGCCCCACCTCCCTCTTCCTACGCCCTGTTTCAGCATACCTCTTCAGGGGGACGCTCCCCCTAAACACCCGCCTCCATGCTCCTTTGTGTTGTGTAGGCCCAAGGCAGCACAAGGCAACATCAAATGCACCACAAGTTGCACCACAAATGTCTGTGTCCTTAGTCAGTGCCCCCTTCTAGTACATTCTCTAATGTTTTTGAACTCATAATCAGTGCTGTCTGAATGAGTCCTACCACCTTTCTCCGCTGAATCTATTGAACCAGCTACATTTTTGGAACCTCAGTGTGCAACTTTCAAAATGTAATAAACCAAGTATAATTTTAACAAAACACTTTAAGACAAACAATAATTATAAATACTCATTTTCTTCTGCTTCTGTTAAAATCTTGAGCTCTCGGTTTTGTATTCACCTAGCGAACAGAGCAAATATTTTGTTATATTTTTTATCATTATAGATTTTAATGTAGTATATTATATATAGTAAAGGTAATATTCAATAATATTCTATAAAATATTATATTATATTAAAATACCTTATTTATTACCTATATTCAGTGTTTTCCTCTTTCTGTCATTCCGATTCATCTTCCTGTGGGGTGTGGTCAGTTCAATTAAAATTCACATTTGGAAATAATATTTAACAATAAAACATCCAGTCAACAGTAATGTCAAAATCTTAAACTGTGTACAGATTTAGCTTCACCTTTATATAATCACCGGGGCCGTAACCCCACCCAAGTAAGATGTATGTCATGATATACAATAATAAGTGACCTTTATTGTCCCACAGCCTTCCTATGGGCTTTACTCCAGACCTCACATGGGTTATATAATACAACCTGACAAGCAACAATTGTAAAGAAAAAACAAAAATCAAGGGTTGAAATTGTCTGCAAGATTCAGTCTGCAAGAGTCCGTTGTGCTTCAGCACTGCATTGCCTCAAGTACACAAACCTGCACGTCACTCTTAATATATGAGGCCAGGCATGTGATTAGTATATCAGACTTCCTGGTATATGAGCGAGACAGATGGGGGAACCTCTTGACTCGACCCTGAGCCCCCCACCCCTCCTGGCATGCCCACTTTGTTTTCTGCTTCATCTGTCGTCTGTCTGGGTGCAGGAGGGATGGCTATTCTTTCTCTGACCCCCCTCCTGCCACCCTCACCTACCTGCCTACTGTTTGCCCCCCATCCCAAACACACCCTTAATAATGCATTAGATGGAGGCAGGAATCAGGCCTCTATAGCCCCTCACCCAGATGCATCCAGCCTCTCTATTATTTAACATTTACACACACCTTCCAGCTCATCAGCAACTCAATATTTAATGTCTACACAACGGAAAAAACACCTTGATTTCCCCCTTTCTTTATTTATTTAGATTTGTGCATTTTTTTCTTGGCTTGGGAGGACTTCTGTTGCTTTACATAATAATTCTCTCTGCATATATATTGGCAAGTATCACAAGGTTTGTTTGTGTGTGTATATGTGTGAGATTGCATGATGTGACTGAAGGGAAAATAAATGTTATTTCTGTACATACTCACATATAGTCACACACACACACACCCACAAGTTGCCCCCTTGCCACAACCCCTCTCTCTCTCTTTTGTTATTGCATGTTGTGCAGGAGTAGAAGTGGAAGGTGCTGATGCTGGGTTGAATAAGTCTTGGTGGTATTGGATGGATGGATTATGACATGCCTGCTAATAGGCTATAAGCTACCTTTTGTGCTTTAGTATTTGATCCCTTCACTGCAATCTCACAATTCATAATTGTTAAAATATTGTTGTAGCACACATACATTTATGTTCCTTGGCCCAGAAACTAAGATGAACATTTAATGAATTGGCAGCAACCTTTTTAGCTTAATAGGTTTTGGGTCAGTATAATGTTATAGAATGGAATAAATAATTTAGTTTATTAATATGTTCAGTTGCATGATTGCATGCAATTTTTGGTGCTGTATTCTGCTGGTTTCAAAGAATTACATCAAATTACTGCATTTACTCCAACTTTAAAAGATATAAATGTTATACAAATGTATACATGTGTATATATACAGTATGCTTTATACTGTACTGTACATGTATAGATGTGTTAAGTGTACACATATACACATAATGCTAGTTTGTTAGAGTAGTCTGATCACCATTAGACCTTTCATTCATGTGTTTGTTTAGACTCCAGGTCATTTTGTTCCTCTAGCGTTGCTTTAGTAAGCCGTGTCTGTGTCTGTTAATGACAATGCTAACATGAAATTATATTAAAAAAACATTCTCCAAATGTGTTGTGTGCTGTGTTCTATCTATTATCTTTCATTAGGACAGTGCAAACATGATTAATATGAAAACGTAAATTATGGAACAAAGCATTCTCTCATACAATAGAGAGGAAAGGAAGAAAGAGCAGAGGGCTTGGATGTAGCTTTTGCTGTCTGGAGTGAGTCACAGCTTTTCTCTTACCACTGTTAAACAGTTAGCAAGACTTTGCTAATTATTTAATGCAAACACAGTCTATTTACATTATGAGGAATTAGCCTTTGTGTACAGCAGGAGAATTAATAGAACCATTCCATGGACACATATATTTCAACATTACATCAGTCTCTCATTGCTTGTGGACTACACAGCCTGTTGTTATCATGGTTGTTTTCTCGCCTGCTCTCGTGTAAAAATCACTCTCTTTGGAAGGACTGTTCAGTGTAAACCCTCAAAGGTAAAAAAGTGGCACGCAATTTTTTAAATGGAGCGTCTTGTGAATTCAACTTCACAATACACTACATACTGCATCTTTGATAATTAAGCTGCATAAGTATTGTAGTTAAAAGTGTATAAAATGTGGAATTCATGCGTTCTCATGTCTAAATAAATTCAGTCCAATCGCATGTCTTTCGCTTTAAACTGAAAAATGACTCACTCTTGTGTCACTTAAGGCTTTGTATAACTTTTTCAATCGAAACAAGAAAGATTTATTCAGAAAAAGGTGTTTTACATTGTATATATGACAAAATCACAGTCTTTTTTAATTTGAAGTTTTGTATTTTGTATTTTATATTCCAAAACCAGCTTTCATAACGGTTAATTATATATATTTTGTAATATTAATAATACTTTTATATATATATAGCCAGAATTTGAGGATTTAAACCCACTAAATATACATACAAATAATTATGTTTAACAGAGGCAATAACCAGGTTGCTTTTTTTTTTGCCCTTCTCTGTTTCAGCATGCCCTTGATGTCTCCCTGCTGCCTGTTGCCTTTTCTCTTCCTCCCTTCTTTCTATCCATTTGTAAACATGGAGCATTGCATTATTGAGTGCAGAAGCAAAAATCTATCGTAACAAAAAGAAAGCAGATGAGATGGACACGACCGTTGACAGTGCAGTGATGCTGGAAGCTGAAGTGACTTCCCCCAGCTCACTTCTCTCCCTTATGTGCTTTCCTCTCTCCATCCCCACCCCCCGTTCCCCCCTCAGTTTCTTCCTTTCCCATGGAATCCATTTCATGTAATTAAAGACACTCAAATGAAATGGCCCCACTGGAGAAGTGGCTTTCAGCAGGGAGAGTGGAAGTGCCTCAAGGAGCCGTCCTCGGGCCGTTCTCGGATGGCTCGCCGAGGGCTCTGCCACGGCGCGGATCAATATCATCTCAGTTATTAATATCAAAAGCGCATTACTTTGTTTTGCGCCTGGCGGTGTGCCAAAGCTCTGGGGCCCCGGCCGCTGTTTCCCCCTGGCCATTTACCAAGCCCATAATTTACTTTGGTGAGTTTTTAAGGTATTGTTTTGTCAAGGCCAATCAGTGCTGAGTAACAAATGATCCCAGTGGAGTGGTGGGAAGCCCATCCGTAAGTGGCACACGTGGCCAAACTCATTTTTGAAAGTTTCATGTCAATTACTCTCGTCCTTGACTCGCAGGAGAGTCAAGACTGGGGTGGAGGAAGTGAGGGGGAGGTCAAATGGGAGTGATGGCCCCCTTGCCCCCCTCTCTGGGATGAGGTCACAACACTAACAAGTGTCCCAGTGCCAAAATTAGACATGACGCTACCTTTGATTGGTGCATCGAATTAAGGCCACGGGATGAGAAACAAAAAATATCGAGCACTTAAAGGAAGAAGAGGCATTGATTTTTCCTGATGCGTTTACCTCATACAGTTAGTCCACCTCAGGGGACCATGAGTGGACACGTCTAGTAGAACGCCACGGAGGGGAACTCAAAGTATATATGAGATCCTGCCACATACGTTATAAATGACAATGTAAGTTCGCCTCTATGTTTACTTTCCATCTGCTCATCATTAATAACCTTGGTCTGTGTCTATACAGTAGCAGCACATAATCACAGCCTGATTAACCACTGACACACTACTCCACAATTCAAATCATTTTACTTGCTCATGCTTTGCTAAAATATTGAGGTGTTGTGTTTTATAGTATGACACAAAGTGAGGAGTGGCATAAATCATGGTAATTCTTTATTTTCCTTGTTAGTAGTGTTTACTATGATGTAATTAAATTTTTCTGTCCACCCCTTAAAAAAAAATTATATATATACATACATCCGTTACTCCGGTTTCGAATATGACATGGAAGAAACATTTAATAAATCACATTTGATGTAAAATGAGTGTAAATTGAATGCAAAAAAACTAAAGAAATAAAATAAAAATAAAATAAAATAAAATAAAAATGTTTTTGTTCATGAATTGGTAGCATTATTTTTTGTGCTCAGCCATATTACACTCAAATTAATAGAAAGATGTTCCTTATTTCACGTTACGCATTTTTTCATCACATTTAATATACTGCAAACTCGTGCACATTCATATTCTTGTTTTGATCAACTTTAGCACACTTTTAGTAGTTACGTTCAATTGCGAGCAAGATTTCTTTTTATTTATTTATTTTGTGCACATAACACACTATCTTTGGGTTAACAAAAAAAACAATGTAATATTGGCCTATTTTAGTGAAATATGGTTTGATAACTGAATTTTGACTGTTGTGCGTTAGTTGGAGCTCCTGGGTATTTGTCTTCTACCCTGTCGTGCCACATCAGGTTGACATTTGAGAGTTGAAACCCACTGAAGTGGAATACCCAGCCCACCTCTCGGCCCTTTACCCCATGTGCCCCACCCCTCAAAGGACTGATGAAAGGTCTCAGCACGGCAATACATATGAATATTTCAATTAGAATGAAATATTAATGGGTTTGCATTTGTTTGGTGTCGCATGTGTTTTGTTCACCCCTCTCCTCCTGCTTTCTTTCTTTTGTCTACATTCTCACCTTTGTTTTTTTTTCCTTGTTTTTGTCTTGCATCAAATTTTCATACAATTAATCAGATGCGGAGAGGGCCTGCGTATGAGATGGGAGACAGGGAAATGTTGGAAGAAAGTGAGGAAGAGAAAACGTGTGAGAGAAAAAAGATTGTGTTGGTGTGATAATATGGGAAGGTGATGGGGTGGGAAGGTCTAACAGCTGTAAAAGGTTACATCTCTGTCGGAACATTTGGCCTGCCACAATCAGGGTCGCAGCTTGCTTTACACCCCATATTGATACCTCTCGCTGGGGTCCCAGGGACGGCGGCATTGCTGGCGCAGGCGCTAATTTATGCTCCTGTAGGGGTGCTTGCCGTCAGTTGCGAGAAGCACAGGTCTATAAACACCTCCGCAGTCCAAAGTGAGAGACAAGAGACTAAAGATTGTCATCCTGGTAAACAAATGCAGAAAAAACAGATGCGGATGCTGAAAGTGGAAAGGTGCCGGGGGCGATGTGTTTTGGAGGTGAACAACAGCAGTAGATGTGCAGTGAAAAAAAAGGAAAAGTATGTTTTCCGTGGTAAAGACATTCTAGCAGACGTGTAGAAAATTCATTTGGTTTCTTTGGCTTTTGATGAAAAACTGCTAAAAAAGAAAAGCTCTAAAAGGAGCGAAAATGAAATCAGTTGTTAATATCCAGCAAAATTAGTTTGAATTCAAACTCTTAACCAACTTTAATTAGCAGATGCCTTTTTATCCCAAGTAATTAGCAATACAATATAGCGGGGACAGTTCATTATCCGAGGAAGTTTACTTCGCATACTTTTTATTATTTGAAGTGGTTTGACTGCAACTGTCAGCAAACACAAATGTACATATATACATATTGGCGGATATCAGTATATATTTAAGGTACAAAACTGGAGGGCTGTATTGTATTTACCTTTTAATTTCATTTCATTACATTTTTATTACAAATTATAGTGTTAAAATGTAAAATGTTCAGGTTATTCTGTAAATAAGTCCAGCGTATAGTGTGTTCGTCGGTCTTGAATCTGTTTACGTGCAACAATAACAACATTTTAGAATCGTGACTTGTTATTTAAACCTGCTACTATTTTTTTTATTCTCGGTACCTTGGAAGAACCGGCCTTACCCACACAATCCCTCATACTACACATTGGGAATTTGTAACTGAGGTTACAGAAATGCTTTTGGAATTGCGTCACTGTAGGATTAAGAATTGCTTTCTGAATAAAATAGTGTTGTTACTGAACAAGCAAAAGATTGATCCATTATCTCAAGGAAAACGGTTGCTGTGGTAGGTACGTTTAATTAGACGCACAGAATTATAATATCTATGCTTATAACGTGTCCATAAGACATTAGCATCTCATAAATGACAACAGAAATGTATAATAGTTCACTTTTTTATCAGTCTGTCTGCGTTTGTTTTGTTTCGTTTTCTTTAGGAGAGCAGGGTTAAGAGAAAATAACCAACAGACTAGAAGACTTGTCTAAGCCCAGTGAAATGGAAAATAAAGAGAAATATCTCCTTGTCTATCCAGACCAGGAAAAAAGTTAATTGAAACATTTTACTCCTCTTCCTTGAAGTCTTTTTGTCCTCATTAACCCTCATTGTGCTAGAAAATATTAATAATATGTGTGTGTCGGGGGGCAGGGAAAAGTAATGTAAAAAAGGGGGGGTCAAGTAATGATAGCACAAATTGTGCAGTCAAAAGGCCAAGAGTTATACATTGTAATGTTTTGACTAATAGCTTAAAAGATAAAGAGCAATAATCAGTGGTGTCTACCAGGAAATGCAGCTAGTACAAAAGAAACAACAGCTAGTACAAAAGTATCTCTCAGATTGAATAAAGACTGCATTACAAGCATTACAAGGGTACTTTCCGCTGCTGGCAAAAGCTGAAGTCTTCACAAAGAAGATATTGTGTCCTCTCTTAGTCTGAATGGACCTCTAGCTGTATTATTAATTACATTTTTAATTGTGCGTGTGCCAGGCATTAGATACAGTTCATTATTTTTAAGAATGAGGGAGATGCATGTGGCATTTCTGCATTTGTAGCTTCTGCAAAGTGACTCAGTAAGTCTGAATCTTTTGTTATAAATGACCCATATCTTATCTATTATTTTGTTATATAAATGTTTCATTTAATATTACATTTTCTTACATACATGTATTTGTTTTTATTAAATATTTTTATTTTTATTTATATATAGTGAGCATGATTTCAAAAAGTACAAGATGTTCCTGGATCAACATTCCAATCAACCAATCAGAAATGAGGGATACTTTTACAATTCAATTCTAAGTTATTTGTACAGCGCTTTTCATGATACACATCATTGCAAAGCAGCTTTACACCAAAGTAATGTTTTACAGTATGTGTAGTAGTAACTTGTACATGTACATATGGCATAGATGTGAGGTAAAGATCAATTAATGACGTAATCGAACAGACAAGGAACATTATA
>JAUMHQ010000076.1:13970111-13984787 GCA_032361165.1 Enteromius paludinosus
TGTGGGGTCGGCATCATCTCTCCTTAAGTGTTCTGGATCCAGGCTGGAGCTTGTGAATTCCTATATGACAATCCCATCGTAGAAACAGAACTAATAGGAACAAAATTAGCGTATCTGCTGTTCAAACTAAGAAAATGAAGATTTGTTCAACTACAGCTAAAAGATTAATAATGAACATCTGATCAGATATAACTGCAGGAAACGTTGAGATGCATTATTCGAATGCTTGGTTATAAAGATGTGTCTTAATGTAGATTTAAACAGAGAGAGTGTCTCAGAACCCCGAACGTTATCAGGAAGGCGGTTTCAGAGTTTGGGAGCCAAATGTGAAAAAGCTCTACCTCCTTGGTATTACCAACAATCCAGAGTTTTGCGATCTTAGGGAGCGTGATGGATTGTAAGCGTTATATATCTGTTTTAGGCTTATGATCAGGGTTAGGTGCTTCTACACCCTTGTTAATAAGCTACAATTTCCCACTAATTTTAGGCGTACATTTTGGGTCGGGGTAGGTTTAGGGGTAAGGATTGAGATAAGTTTATATTTTTAGACAGTAATGTTGATCCAGGATCATGTCTTTAAAAATCACGGCGACCTTTTTATTTATTTATTTATTTATTGCTAACAAAAACTGTTGTGGATGTGTGATAAAAGGCCAGTGAACTCTCCCTAAGTATTCTTTTACTACCGAAGCCTGTATACATGATAACTCAAAGTTCATTTATTCATGTGAGGGCATGTCTTTGAGTAGACTGATATCATTTCTTGAATGCAGCTCAGTCTCTCAATTAGTCAAATTTAAATTCATGCATCCCGCCTGTGCTTACGTGCTTCTGAGTTCCCATTGAGGTCAGACACACAACAACAAACAACAGAGAAACTTTCCTACCATCTTAGCCTTCATTATGCCAGGTCCAGACTCTCTCTCTAACTCGCTTTCTTTCTCTTTTCAAACTCTCAGACAAGATGTATGCTGGTGCCCAGGTGGAGGGTAGTGACGGAGGTGTGGGGAGAAAAGGAGGAGGAGGAGGGCTGGGCAAAAAAAATCAATAGCGTCTCTGTTTGAAGTTTTCTAAAAGACTTCCAGAGGAAGACGCTCTTGTCAGGGTGATAGATACGTGGGGTGAGGAGGACCGGCTAGGCCCGAGCGGAGGCTCACCTTTTTAAGTGGGGCCCTAATAATAAAAGCCCATGAATAAAACATTGGGCGAGCCGCGGAAGCTGCATTAGCACCGCCGCTCGGTTATAAATGATCCCCGTGCCCGAGCACCATTCCGGTAAAAGCCCACAGCATCACTTTAAAGAGAAGAAGAGAGCGAGGAAGATAGAGATAGATTGATATGTGCGTATATTTATTTATTTATATGTTTCTTAGCTGGGCTAAAAAGAATAAATAAGCGAGCGGACGTGGCTAGAGCGGGACAGCTATTGTTCATTTGCTACTTAGCCGCTAATTTTGCAAACTGAAATGAGTATGTGTGTGTGTTTTGTATTTGAGATGCGCTGCTGTTGTTGTGAATCCTGATCCAGGCTGTTCTGACCTTGAGCTCAGGTATATTTGTCTGATGGGGAGAGCATCACAAGTATACTTCACTCACTCCAAATTTTTATTTACAGAAAAGTTGGATGTCGCTCTGCTGGAACTCGAACTAGATGTTGGAAATTTGTGGAAAAATTAGCTCTAGAGTCTTTAAAGCCATGTTTTTATTTATGGAAATCAACTGGATCTCAAACAAGATTTTAAAATGATGTCGAAAAAAGAACTTAAAGAAATGAAGTACCAAAAACGAACATCATTTGTTGTCAATTAATCACCCTCACTTTGACTTTCTTTTTCTCTATAAAAGACAAAAAGAGAGAGAAGAGAGAATGTGCTAGCTGCTCTTTTACCTTATGGAATGCATATGAATGAAGACTGGGTCTGTTGAGCGCACATAAAGCAGCCAAAATGTTTTAGAAAAATACTCTTGGGGAGTATTTTGGGGAAATAGTTAAGCTTGGTTCATGGATTTAACAAACCTGAAATGCTGCATCTATATTCAAAAAGTTGCTTTTCATTATGCAAAACTATAGTATATAACCAAAATACTTACAATATAGTGCATACGTTTTATTTACAAGTTTAACAAACGTTTTAGGGTGCTTTTTCATGAATGGAAGCTCTTAAAGGAGTCATACAAAGGCAATTTTCCACAAGCTAATATGATTCTTTAGGATCTTAATGGAAAGTTTGTAATATAGATTGCTTTAATATTTCTTAAGGATAAAAAATGCTAATTTTACCCTGTTAAAAACATCTCTTTAGAAATCACTCTGTTCTGTGTACTTCCTCTTTAAATCTTCACGAGCTCCGCTGACCCCGCCCCTCTTTTCCGAGGCACTCTCTGGGGATCTTTTTGTAGCCTGATGACGGCTCACTCAGGGCGGGTCTGAGGTAAGACACCAGTTCAGTCTGTGTGATACGCTTCTGTCAATCATCTATTGTGGGTGTGGCCTCTGTCTGTGTGACGCCACACCGACATGCATTTGAGAATGGCTTGATTTCAGAAAGGGCAACTTATTCTTCTTTTAATTTAATAAAAATACTTGTGGATCTTTATGATTGTAGGGTGGTTGTGTACACACTCCCAACACACATTTCAGTCCAAACAGCCTGAAAAAGTACATGATGACCCCTTTAAGATACCATGTATGTATGTAAAAAAAAGCACTTTACATCAATATCTCCTTGTGTGCTACACAGAAGAAAGTCATACAGGTCTGGAATGAATTGAGGGTGATTAAATGATATGAGAATTTTCATATTAAGTCACTTATTTATTTGACAGACCTGGCATGTTGCATCTAAAGACGTCTTATTTGAAAGGCTAGATGGTATACAGTTTCGTCTGCTGGGCATGCGCACATCAATATAATGTAATATTTGTCACACTGTACAACAAAAATGACAGTTTTTGCATTAATGTTATTAAAGTTTAGGGTTGGGGTATGTGTAGGCATTAATAAAATCTAATCGTTAGAAAGACAAATTTATTGTTAGCTTTTAGTTTTAGCTGTATCCCTTCCAGCCACAACCACATTTGAATGGTTTTATATGAAGAAAGCTTTTTTACTGAATAAAGTCTTTTCATCATGTTATAGTACAGCATTAAAAGACATAAATATAGTGTATGAAATTTCTAAGGTGCTATTTGCCATTATTTTAGAGCTTAAAAGTCCAATATTCACTATTTTTATTTCTCCTAAATATGTTCTTTAAAATATGTTGATATGTGCTCCACAGAAGAAAGTAAGTCACACAGCTTTGGAACGACGTGATAGTGAGTAATTTGGGTGAACTGTACCTTTAAATCCTGTTTACTTCTGTTTCCTGTACTCATAGTGGAGCCATTACTCTTACACACACATATGCTCTCATAGTTTGCTGTGTTAGTAGTTGGTTACACCTCTACACTCCACAAAGCTGGAGCCTATTATGTCTGTGTGCTTGAGTGTGTATAGAGACATAAATCTCTCTCTTCTGGCCTGACCTCATTTGTCAGTGGCACTCCGTAGTGGCCGAGAGGTGGTTGGGCCCCAGTGGACTCCACAGTAAGCGGGGTCAAGTGGCCTATCACGGGGGTTCACCCTGCCAACCCAGAGGTCAACCTCTTGACCTTTGCTGTTGCGGACTTCAGAGAATGACTCCACAAAAGGTCAGACCTTTTCCTCTCAGCGCACAGGTGTCTATGGCCCTTGCTTTCGCTGAGATCAAAGGTCATATACAGCTACAGGGGCACTGCTCTGACCAATAAGCTTGACTCTTGTGGGTTGGCTTGCTAAACCCAGCATGTAAACTTTCCTTCTGGCTATGATCATTTTCTGACTTCATATAAATCTTAGTAAAGCCTGTTTAGAAAGTGATAAATGAAAGTTGTAGGTTGAACTTACAGTACAGTTGCATTCATTGACCCTTTCTCATATTTTTACATAATATTTTTTGTATAGTCTTGCTGTCTTCTTTCTACTGATGTTTAGCTTCTGGAAAAAGTTTTTTTAGGTGGCTTCCTCTTGAGATTTTTGAGGTTTTCTGTTCTGACTAGTTTGATATGTTGTCATGGAAGTGATCTTGTTGATCCTAAAAAAAGCACTTCTTGAGCAGTGCAACCATTTTTAGCTAATAATAATAAGATGTTCCTTGAGCACAAAATCAGAATTATATCTAAAGGATTATGTGACACTGACACTGCTGAAAATTAAACTTTGCAGTTACAGAAAAAAATGCAAACATATTAAAATAGAAGATATTTATTTTTTAAATATAATAATATTTTGGAATATTAATGTTCTGTATTTTTAAATTATTAATACTTTTAACCAAACAAATATAAAGTTCATTTTTTTTCCTCATTAATGTACACACAGCACCCCATACTGACAAAAAAACAGATTTATTAAAAAAGAAAAACTGAAATATCTCATGGTCCTAAGTATTCAGAACCTTTGCTTTCATTCATATATTTAACTCAGGTGCTGTCCATTTCTTCTGATCATCCTTGAGATGGTTCTACACATTAACTTGAGTCCAGCTGTGTTTGATTATACTGAATGGACTTGATTAGGAAAGCCACACACCTGTCTATATAAGACCTTACAGCTCAGAATGCATGTCAGAGCAAATGAGAATCATGAGGTCAAAGGAACTGCCTGAAGAGCTCAGAGACAAAATTGTGGCAAGGAACGGATCTGGCCATGGTTACGAAAAAGTTTCAGCTGCACTTAAGGTTCCTAAAAGCACAGTGGCCTCCATAATCCTTAAATGAAAGAAGTTTGGGACGACCAGAACGCTTCCTAGAGTTGGCCGTCTGGCCAAACTGAGCTATCGGGGGAGAACAGCCTTGGTGAGAGAGGTAAAGAAGAACCCAAAGATCCCTGTGAATGATCTCCAGAGATGCAGTCAGGAGATGGGAGAAAGTTGTAGAAAGTCAACCATCACTGCAGCCCTCCACCAGTCGGGGTTTTATGACAAAGTTGCCCGACGGAAACCTCTCCACAGTGCAAGACACATGAAAGCTTGCATGGAGTTTGCTAAAAACACACACAAAGGACTCCAAGATGGAGAGAAATAAGATTTTCTGGTCTGATGAGACCAAGATAGAACTTTTTGGTCTTAATTCTAAGCGGTAGAAAACCAGGCACTGCTCATCACCTGTCCAATACAGTCCCAACAGTGAAGCAAGGTGGTAGCAGCATCATGCTGTGGGGGTGTTTTTCAGCTGCAGGGACAGGACGACTGGTTGCAATCGAGGGAAAGGTGAATTTGGCCAAGTTCAGGTATATCCTGGACCAAAACCTTACCTTCCAACAAGACAAAGACCCTAAGCACACAGCTAAAAATAACGAAGGAGTGTCTTCACAACAACTCCGTGACTGTTCTTGAATGACCCAGCCAGAGCCCTGACTTAAACCCAATCGAGCATCTCTGTAGAGACCTAAAAATGGCTGTCCACCAACAATTACCATCCAACCTGACAGAACTGGAGAGGATCTGCAAGGAGGAATGGCAGAGGATCCCCAGATCCAGGTGTGAAAAACTTTTTGCATCTTTTCCAAAAAGACTCATATTAGACCAAAAGCGTGCTTGTACTAAATACTCAGCAAAGAGTCTGAATACTTAGGACCATGAGATATTTCAGTTTTTCTTTTTTTTTAATAAATCTGCAAAATTGTCAACAATTCTGTGTTTTTCTGTCAATTTTGGTTGCTGTGTGTACATTAATGAGGAAGAAAATGAACTTAAATGATTTTAGCAAATGTCTGCAATATAACAAAGAGTGAAAAATTTAAGGGGGTCTGAATACTTTCCACACCCATTGTATGTGTATATATATATATACAGTGTTGGGGAAAGTTACATTTAAAAGTAATGCATTACAATATTGCGTTACTCCCTAAAAAAGTAACTAATTACGTTACGTAGTTACTTTTTTTTGGAAAGTAGTGTGTTAAGTTACTTTTGCATTACTTTTTTACTAGCAAATGTAAAGGCACACCAAAACAGTAACAATAAATGTTTAGTAAGAGAGAGCTACAGTAGTACTAGTGAAGTTGTGTGACTTTGCAGGTATTGGGGAGTGTGTATGTGTGTGTGTGTGAATGTATAAACATGGGGCCAACAGAGGGGGTCAGTGAGAATTTATTAAGTTATTGATTGCTGTGTTCAGCATGCTGGTCACACAGCATAAAAGGGGTACTAATAAAATTTTTGGACGAGAGAAACTCTTTTCTGCCCACTCTGCCAAATATTAATCTCCTAATTTTTTATTTTTAATCCAGACAGAGAAGGAAAATGAATGCCTCTATCTGGCAGGGCATGGTAAATAATTAAAATTGAAAATTGATTGTTTGCATCTGGCTTTAGATTTATGTATGTGGGGCTCGGTGGCACCCTCAAGGGACCCACTTCCCTGTCTGCATAGGCTCGCTTTCTCGTGTGCTAAGCATTTTTTCACATTATTCCCTAATTTTCTAAGAACAGAGAAAGAGAGATAGAGAAGGAGAAAGAGAGAGAGGGGGACTTACTTTGATGAGTACGACATGTTATTTCTTTTAAAAAATAGAATAAAAAATCCATGGATTGAACCCTCCCCACGTGCCCCTTGATATTTATTTCATTGCCCTGTCAATATATTTAACGAGGTTAGTTGTTTTTTTTTTTAAGCAGCTAATACTGGGAATTCAATTAGGGGAAAAAAAGGGGACGCTACCAATTTATAAATTAATAAAATTCCAGACACCCCATCAACTGCATCTATTCCACCCCCCTCATGCAATGGGAGTTTGGCTCGTAAGGTCATACTTGACCATTCCTTGTAAAACCTGCACCCCCCCGCTTCCTGTTCAGACTTAAAAACAGGAAAAAACGTCCTCATCCCCCGACGGCGGTGGGCCGCATCATTGCTCCTTCCTGTCTACACGACTAATGCACTCTGCCTCAAACAAGTAATGACCCTACTCTCAAATTAATGAGGGAGCCGATGTGCCTTTTGCAACATTTGTTTTTGCTCCAGTGCGGTCAGCGGTAGGCGGGTGGCGGTAACAGTGATTATTAATTGTGTGTTTGAATTCGCACATTGAGATGGATCTTTTCTCAGTTGCTGTCGCATTACACTACGTGTATAAAGCCCTTTTGTCTCTAATGGGAATTTTTACCGCAAAATCTGCTGTTGACGGAAAAAAGAAAACCCAAAAAAACAAAAGCAAAAACACTTGCACCAATCTTTTGTCTTAAATTAATTGTCCATATGACTCACTTTCTGGATTCTATGTTTTCTAAAACCACAGATAAATTTGCAGTATGCAGAATTGCGTAAAGAACATATACATTTCAGTCAAGTCAATGTTGATTTAGATTGTTTTTTTTGTTGTTGTTGTTCTTTTGAATCTTGAAATGATTAGATAATTAGCCTGTTAATTTCGAATTGTTAAGTCTATTTCTTGTTATGACAGGCAGGAAGTGATAAATCGCTCTTGGTCTTTTACGTTAAATACAATAGTCAGTTTTATGTTAGATCCCCCAATGCACCAGTCAGTTTCAGAGGCCCCTGATATGCGTATCATTGAGTCTCCTGTGTAAAAGTCATGATTATGATGAAATGCATATAATGTAGCAATAAACAGCCATAAACAAACACACACGCACAAGCTCTAATACATCTAATCTGACAGTGCTGCTGTAATTCTGCTATGCAGCTATGCACAACCTTTTATGTTTTATTTATTTATTTATTTATGGAAACTTCCATGGCTAAAACTATTAGTTTTTTCTCCTCTTTGGTTTTTTTTTATAAACCATGATAAAAAAAATATATATTATGCTCACCAAGCCTGTTTTTTTTTTTTTATTATTATAAAAAATGCAGTAAAACAGTAATCTGTAAATTTGTACTAATAAAATATCTGTTTTACATTTGAATATATTTTAAATAATTGTAATATTCCTGTGACAGCAAAGCTGAATTTTAGCAGTCATTACTCCAATCTTCAGAGCCATGTAATGGAATTATTTAAAAGATTTTAATGGAAACCATGCTATTTTATATATATATATATATATATATATACATGTATATGTTGCACTACTGTATGTTCGAATGCATTTTAAGGTCTGAGGTTTAAGTCTCTGAGGCAAGAGAGCCATTGAAGAATCCATTGCCTCTGATGATCTTTAGTGTGCTTGTTTGTCTTTGTGTGTGTGTTTGCAAGCTAAGCCCATACATTCATTTCACAGAGCTCCTCACAGAGCCAGCTCCTCCTCTCAAGCGCTGACAGAATGTGGGCTATCTTTACAAATTACCTCTCTGCCACACTGTACGTTTTCTCAGTCAGCCTTCTCATTATAGCGACATTATCTCTCCTCTTTAAACCTACCAAACAAATTACCCTTATCATGAGCAGCAGACAAAACAATACCCCAGCAGTCCAAAACAACTCTGGTGTCATATACAGCGTGCGAGTGTGTGCGGCCCACCTTCCTCGCTTAAACGCCTATAAAAGTGTCTTGAGGAGTTGTAGACGTCTTTGGCACAGAGAATGATGTTTCTGGAGTGGGTTGCTTCTTTATTTGAATCTGATTAAGTCCATATAAATTAAAGATTCATAACAGGATACAGGATTGGAACAAAAATAAATTGGGTAATTGTGTGCATGAGTGTATTTTTGTGTGTGTGTGTGTGTGTGTGTTTTGTATAGATGTTATTTAGATGAAAATGTAGGTGTCAAAATATGGAGAGTGAAATCACACACCTCTTTAAACACACCTGCCCAACACAGAGGTTTGCGCACACACACACACACACACATTCCTGTATTGCACATAAGGTATTTAAAACAATAGGACAGTTTTACTGTGTGATATTTGAGTCTAGATAAGTGTCGCCTTATGCTGTGGAAATTTCAGCACTGTTAAATTCTTTTGAATCTAAATGAACCAATTTAACTCTTCTTGTCTGGCCAAGGACATGACATTCCTCCTTTGATTTTGCAAAGTCTGCATGTCCATTTGATAATAATATAAATAAAGAATGAGGAAAAGGATAAACAGGCTTGACTTGAGCATGAGATTCATCCCAGACTCCCTCAAGTTCCCCCACCGGACCTAATTATGAAATTAAAGGTTGAGTCGGGGCGGTGGAGGGTTGTTGGAAGATACCGAGTGTGTTTATATGCTCCCGGCCTTGTGATTGGCTGGAATATGCAGACATGACGACCATATTTTAAGTTGTCATCTCATGTTTCTCATCCACATAATTTATTCATTTGTTTGATCTGTGGTGTCTTTTATAAGCTGTTTATTTGTATTTCTGTGTGAAGATAGAATTAAATTGAATGAATTGTACTTATTTTTACTGTATTCATACTATACCATAATCCATACTATATATTTTACTGTTTTTGGGGTAAATGTTGAATTGTCTTTTTTGCCAGTTTGTAATGCATCCTTTCTGAATAAAAATATGAAATGCTTAAACGTTTAAAAACCGCTGCTTATGTGGGAAGATATATAACCATGTAGAAATCTTGCATCCTATCGCTGAAGTGGATGAATCCTACTGGACTTGTAGACTAACTGGCCTCTTTTAATTATGCTTGATAAGCGTAAACGTTGGTCTTGTTTTCCATTAGGCAGTAATGTGTGGGAATCAAAGGCTAGGAGGTTTTCTAGTGAAGGGCATCTGTGTCCCTGGCCATTAAATATCCATGTCTCGCTCCCTCCTGCTTGGCCAGCATCCTGGAGCCTGAACACACCAGGGCCCACAGCTGGAGATCGAGCCTTACACACACACATACACACACCTCCCAGCTCATATATTGCAGCTACGCACACACACTTACTGTAAAACACACACGTGAACGTGTCGTTAAATCCACCAGGCTCAGAAAAAGAGATGTGCATCTATTAATAGCTTTTTACAAGTACTTATTAACATGGATCCTGGCATTAAGATGAGACCCTTGGACTATTAATAGGATGTGCTCAAATCAGTGCTGTCGCATTAAGGATAACCACTAAAGCGCTGGGAGTTTAAGTGCTAACCGAGCAGCCCTGGTTTATTATGCCTTATGTGAATAATAAAATAGATCCTTTCTCTCTCCCGCTCACACTCTCTCTCTCTCTTTCCCTCAGCGAGTCTCTACATACATGGCTGAACTTGGCAGGGCACTTTGTTTGAACACTGAGTAGATTGCCTTGTATCGTGAATATTTAACTTTCTCTGCCAGACCAGAGCTAACGTTGTTACACAGAGATTAAGTTGAGGAATGATTACGTGAGGATGAGCTACTCGTGTCTCTCTTTCTCACTCAAACACACACACACACACTCATACCCCAGAGGACTCAAGCAGGGACTTTATGTCACACTAAAGCTACTCATGTGGAAAATCACAACCACTTAAGAGCAATATTCCCTGTTCCATTTTTTTATATTTGTGTTCTTTGCACGTTAGTGACTGTCGTCATTCTCAAATGCTCATTCAGTTTTGGCAAGATCTAATTAAGATACACAACACAGCAGGTCACTGACATCTTTTTGGTCGTCGTATGCTGCAAATCCATGTTTATATGCATGCAGTTGTATATATTTTACAACTATTTTTGCCTTTAATTCCTAAAATCACAAGGTTACTCTCGTCTTCTTTGAGTGTGCTTTATCTTCGGCCAATATTGCCTTTGTTTGAAGAATAATACACACAAAACTGCCTTAAATGGCCAGTTTTGTTGTGGCGATTGAGCATTCTAGTTTTCTTTTAGATTAGATACATATTGAATTTAAAGAGAATATTTTTTATATTGGCACGCACTGTATAAAGGTGTAATTATCACAGCTTTCAAAACATTTTAAGGCGATTTTGTCTAAGGAACGTTTTCTTTTCCAGAAAGACGTTTTATTCAATTAACAAATGGATTTGTTGTTAAACGGTATACAATTCACTGAATGCGCAAAACCGCTTTTCATTCCTGTTACAAATGTTATTATGGCGTTACCCTGACCACAGTCTTTTCACTATGAACTTTTATGTTGGTGATTAGCGCGTCTGCATAACTTTTTGCACTTCACCTGACCTGCAGAGGGCAGCACATGGTTGCGACATCTTTATTTTTTTTACATATACTTAGCTCGCTGCATACACACTTTAATTGTTGCAACCTTCATTTTCAGCTGTTTCATCGCTTTTTCATCTTCTTCAAGTAGTTTTTAAAAACAATACCCAATTAAAAAAAAAAAACAAGTGTAGCCACCTAGTGGACACACACATGATTGCAATCAATTCTGGATTTCTTAGGTATACTTTTATGAGCAATTTGTACAAAGTACCAATGTAACAATGAGGCTTTTGAGGATTAAATAATTGGATTTTGTGAAAGTTGCTTAAGGCACTTAGTATTATTAGTAGTAGTTATTCTATTTTAGTAATTTAGAATTTCAGAATTGTTGTTATTATTATTATTCGTATTCCTATAAAAAATAGTCCAGAGACTTACTTGGATTATTATTTAAATGTTATGTAAAAACTGTGATTTGTTACTTGTTTGTTATGTCTCATCATGTCTATACAAAATAGGATGATCAAAACTGTGTCCGAAAAAAAAAAAAAAGGCATATCTGTCATATCTGAAAAGGAAAGCAGTATCTTGGGCACCAGCTTTGATATCACCAGCACACACTCATAGTGATATGGCATCCTGAACTGCAGCTGCACTTTCATGTGTGGACAGGCAGAATCGCAGTGTTGACATGTTCTGTGGCGGCGTGGCTTTTTGCAGACAAAGGTGGGCTGGTTTTAATCTCATAATAGCAAAGAGTCCTCCGTTCTTTAAAGCAGATCAAGAACTGTTGACCAACAGGGTAATGCATTATTCACAGGCCACATTTTCCATCATATTCCACGCCACAACACCCCGCCATCAGGAGAGGGGCGAGGGAACACCCGCAGTCGTCTCTATTTACCCACAGTCCTTTCTGTTTACCCACAGTGCCTCTGTTTTTGTGCGTATGGCAGATGCTCCCCTTATAGTGCTAATATTCCCCATCATACCACACACGTTAATTATCCGTTCATTTATAATGCATGTCCTGGGTTATGTGTAAAGACATCAGGAAGGTCTTTTCTAATACTTTTTAAGGATTTTCCCACTTGTTTTTGCCTATTTTAGAAAGCATCTTTTGTATTTTCTTTCTGAGCTTCTTCCATATGACAGTCCATAAACTTAAAAAGCTTTTCTTTGGTCTTCTAAGGACAAATATGTGCAAAATCTACTTTATGCTTTTTATACTTCTTCAAAGAACCTTGGAAGGCTTCACAATTTCTTTGCTACCTAGAACATCTACTTCAAGAACATTTTCCTCCCTAAAAAACCATAAAGTCAACTCATATATATAATGATAATATTGATTTGCTTTACCTGAAAACAGTTAAAAGCAAGTCAGCCCGAATTAATGTTATTATAAGGCTAATGATTATTTCATTTTTTCCTTTCAGTTAGTTTTCATTTTACCTCTTTTATTCTATTTTGTGTCTGTGTGTGTGTGTTTTAGGTGAGAGTTCTAGCTTAACCTGCTATTTCATGTAATCAATTAATCAATAAATATTTTAATGCGTTTATCATTATTATTTATATTTTATTATTTATTTATAAGTTTAATTTTGTTTAGATTTTTGTTAGTTTTCATGAACTTTGGCATTAAACTTTTCAGCATTAAACTTTTCATTACATTTTCTTGTTACATTTTAAAATTTGACATTATTAAATTTACTTTGTGTGCAATTTTATTTATATACACTTAAATACTCACACTGTAACTCAACTATACGTAATAATTAGATCATTGTGTTACGTGTTAGAGTGTCAGAAGTGGAAAAAAAATACCACTAGACTTTTGCGTTAAACAATTTCACAGTTGTAAATTGATTGTTGAAAGAAATAGTGTGCGGTTTTGCAGCGGTTATGTTTGTGTGCTTAGCCCCTGTGTCTTGGCCGTTGCTAATTGGCCACACAGTGATGCACCCCTCTAAAGAGACAGAAGGTGGGCCTCTCTACCCTTTCCTCCTCTCCTCTCCTTCCTCCACACCTCACCCAGGGGGTCCCTCTTGATCCACGTCAACCTTCCCCATCGCATTCACTCGACGGGAGGGAGGCACAGTGTCCCTTCCTGCACTGCAGTCGACCCTATACCAGCTAAACTTGGCCACAGAGTTAGACTGTAATGCTATGTGATTTGATGATTATGGCTTTGATTTGATGGCTGACCGTGTAAACTATCGAAACTGGCACATGGCAGCATGTGTTTTATGCTTTTGGCTAGTGTTCTGATGTCAGAGATATTCCCAATGGAAATGTCATCAAACACAAGCCGGGCAGAGAGCGCAACCAGCGCTGGCCTGAGGGAACGCTAAAACACACGCAAATGTGCCCGGTCCCAGACACAAAGAGATGCCACTTTACACACCTACACACACACACACTCCCACTTAAAGATCAATTCATGCAAACATACACTCCTCCACACTCAAGATGTGCCAGGGCACTTACACACACACACACGCACCACATACACACAGACACTCACCCTAATTGGCCCACCAAGCATCTCTTAAAAAGCCTTTGAGAGAGGATGAGAGAGATAGAAAAGAAAGGGAGGGAGGAACGGAGGGAAGTAGTAGGGAGCTCAGTGTGTCGTTCTGGGGGTTAATTACAGATGCAGATGCGTGTTGCCACTTGCAACATCGCTGAATTCATTTCCATCCTCCCTGCCCTTCCCCTGTGCCCCTGGGGAGACGCCATTGCATGTGTGTGTGTGTGTGTGTTTGTGCGGATGGTTGGGAGCCGGGATCTGCATAAAGAGTCAAGAGAGAGTGAGTAGAAAGAAAAGAGGAAGGAGTGATTGAGAGGGAAGAAAGGTTTGTGTGTGCTGCTGAGATATAATGTCTGCGGTCACAGGGTTTCAAATCACAGCCAGTCCTCTGTCTCCTTTGTCTATAAATTTATTTCAGTATTTAACCAAATATTTTATATTTAATGCAATTCTGTATTCTTAAAGATTACAATAAGGAATAAAATATATTTTAGAGGAAAGGAACCAGATAGATGAATGGTCCTCTCTGAGAGTGTGTGTAGTTACTGCTTACAGCCACATGGGGCTCACTGCTGTCTTATAGCAGCGCGCGCGCGCGCGCGTGTGTGTGTGTGTGTGTGTGTGTGTGTGTAAAACTGAGCTGTCATACTGCAAACCCACCTGGCTCCTTCAGCCTGACCTGCAAGTTGTCTGGAAAGATGTCACAAGGACTATGAAGTTTTGGGTCAAAAGTTCAGTTACTCAAACGTGTACTATGTTGATTTAACTATGTTGATCTAGTTTTAAAAAGGTATAATTCACCCAATCCTGTACACTGAAAAAAATAACAAAAAATAAATAGAAATATGAATACAAATAACAATTATAAGATTTACTTTGAAAAAAAAAAAAAGAGAATCAACTGAAACACTGAAATAAACATAACATTTTAAGTTACAAACACTGACATTTTCATTTGTAAAATGCACTACAACTTTAAATATTTTGGTAACACTTTATAATAACTATCCGTTATAACTAGTTAATAGATCATTAATAAACTGTTAGTTAATGGGTTATAAAT
>JAUMHQ010000076.1:13984887-13996506 GCA_032361165.1 Enteromius paludinosus
AATAATTTACAAACTATTAACTGTTATTTAACAAGTCATTTATAACCCATTAACTAGCAGTTTAATTATGATCTATTAACTAGTTATAATGGATAGTTATTATAAAGTGTTACCAATATTTTATGAGGACAAGGGTGTCTTTTTTTCAATCCTAAGAAATCATATTTATTATTGGGGCAATTTGTTTTTATGCATTACATTTTTGCTATTTCGTTAACATTTTGCTTCTGTATATTTTACTATTTACATTAAAAAAGAAAAGAAAAAAAAAAGCTTATTTTAGGCTGGTTCCATTGTGACAACTTACTATAATTTGTGTGTGATGTCATTTTGTTCAGTACAAACCCATGCCACTTTCCTTTCATCTGAAGTGTGTCCAGACTGTATGTGTATGCTGTTGTGTTTATTAGCGACACTGTCATGTTATTTTAACAGATCTAAACTCGAGTGTGTATTGTCTCACTACAACTATCCGCTGGGATGCCAATGATCCAGGTTCCCCACATGCCTGCACACATATAATGACCGAATGCTTCACGCTTTGGCAGAGCTAAATGGAAGGGCAAGAGCTGTAGGAGATGGATCACCCACAGATGGAGATAAAATTACTGACCTGCCCACACTGACCACAGACACTGGACACAGATGCACACACTCCTTTGCATTTTGTTCCCTAATAGGTATTGATTAGCAATATGAGGAATATGATACCGAAGTCCCTGAAAGGAAAAAATCCCAAAATGATATACGTGGCACATATTATGCACTGAAAAATATTTCCAAAAATTGTGTGCTGTTGCATGATGCATATCATTTCTAAGTATGTTCATGAACGGCATTTAGCTGTTATTGTATCAGAAGTGCCAATCTAATTAAATCTCATGTTTCAAACATTTAGATTTCAAGGTTCGAGGGGCTTTCTTAGGGCAGTGGCACAGTGCAGCACCCATCCAATGCTGTGATTCGGGAGATTATTCAAGAATGTACCTGCAAAAGGACCATTTAAAAATCTTTTTCCGTGAACCTGTTTGTCAGCTGTGTGTGTGTTTGTGTAGGTTTCCTCATCAGCTCTGCTCTTCAAAGGGATGGAGTGCTGTCCCCCACCTCCCCCTGCACTCGCTCCCAATTCTGGCTCCTTTGTCTTTGTGTTCCATATTTAATGGGATGGCACGAGTGTGGTGAGAAGGTACCTGAGGCTGCCGGCCGTGCCCACTGATGTGGAGTGTCTCCCCCATCTCTCCATCCGTCCGTGGCCCTTTTAAGACAGGCCTTGAGTGGGGGATCAAAGAGAGCCATTGATGTTTTCCTTGGAGTGGAGATTGAGGACCCAAGTGATACCCCAAACCACGTGGACCCGTGCCACTCTGAAACTAACACCTGTGTGTTTGTGTGTGTGTTTGCAGGGCACATTCAGCTGTGGCCCATGTCGAAAGCTACATGTATAGTCCTGATTAAGGCCGAAAAAAATGAGCCTGTCGTAAAACACTCTTGTGCTCCTTTCTAACATTGTCTTTTCTCTCACTCTCTTTTTCTTCTTGTCTGCTTTACTGAGAGGAAGTGAGATTATTGGCAACAGCCAAACTACCTGGCAGATTTTATTGCTCACTCTCAATCACTTGCTTGTAAAGATCCAGAACACATGTACATTATTGATCACAAATCAATGATCAATTAAGCAAGCCATTTGTTCAATTAAGAGCCCACTGGCCCTTGCTTTTCAGGTATTTGACTCAAGGAACTGCCGCAATAGATAGGCTTGCACCATTGATATAAAGAAGACTCCACAGGGCTTTAAACACTTTAGACAGAAGTTAAACAAATGAGTTTTGAGCCACAAAACAGGTGGGCAGCAGCAGTTACAGAAGTTCTCTTGATGTTTTTGTAGCAGCCAGAGTATGTGATTCATATTTGGGTGAGAAATGTGGGTCATGCAATCAACACATTAGACAGTTCATGCATAAATAAACAATGTCTGCCCACAAATATTATCGGTGAGATGGGGAAATATAGTGAGGTCAAAACTGGGTCTTATTCACGGACACATGCATAAAACTGAATAGGTTATACTTTTGGTTCTTGTGAAAAATAAAATGGATAAACAGATAGAAGGATGGATGAACAGGTAAGCAGACATAGATTGAGAGACGTTATATTATATATTATTTGTTAAAAAAAAACTGGTTTTATGAACAGTGTCATGGTACCTCCTTCATGTTTTGCCCTGACAGATGGGGGTGTCTGTATCTCTTTCCCCTCATTCCACCCTCATTTCTTCTTCTGAAAATTTGGACATTTTGTTTATTTAGGTCAAATAGTCAGATCTCTCAGAGCAGGGGCGTCTCCCAGCCCACTTGGCCCCTCCTCTATTTTCTCCCCATTAAACCAGTCAGCAACAATGGGATCTGACAGAGCCAAGGGAAACAATCAGGGTGGGGTCACCCTGCCGGTGACCCCAAAGAGGCGCGGGGGAACGGGGGCCCCAGCGAACCGCCACCCACTGTCATCCCATTCCGCTGTCCTGCAAGCCTGCCCACTGCTTTGTTACGCCCAGTCACTGAGAGAATGGGGACACTTTAGCTCTCCACTGTCCCACAAACTCTCTCTCTCACACTGTTTCACACGTCTAGGCTTTTCCTCACCGTCTTCTCATTCTTGACTTCCTTTTCCATCTCTGTCTTCAGCTGATGGAGGGACATAAAAAGTTGCTGAATGTCAGGAACTCATTCCTCTTGTTCACTTTCTGTCTCTCTTTCCCTCTTCTTTCTTTCCTTCCTCCCCCTCCTGCCTATCAGCGATGTCTGGAGATTGACGCAGTGTGTTTTGTGTGTGTGTGTGTGTGTGTGTGTGTGTGTGTTGATAATGGCGAGAACGAGAGCGTGCCTGTGTGCTTGTCTGGTTTTTGTGAGGGACCATGGATAAAGTGTGACGAGAGGAGAGAGAGAGAGAGAGACAGGCAGAGGGAGGGAGGCTGTCTGTGTAAGTGACAGTTTGGAAGCTTCACACTTAGCTGCCCCTGCGTTGTCTGTCTGTGCGCAGTGGCCGGGTTCCCACGTGAAAGTGCTCTTTCACTCTGGCATGGACCATCTGACCGTTAGCGTGGCCACGTCCTGCTCCTACACCAACTCAGCTGAGCGCATCCATTTGACCCATACTTATGACGACATTTGAGACAACTTCATAGTTTCCTTCTTTTCTGTGTATTATCTTCTAAAACAAAGTGTAACATAGACCTGAGGACTTTATTCATGCAATAATCCATTTAGGCACTACAATGCATGAGCATCAACTGCTGTATTGCTAGAGACACTACTGGTCAATAAAGACTTCAAGTTTGATTAATAATCAAATATATCTTTTGGCAAGTAATATAGGTCAATATACTTGCATTGAACTGTTTGCAGTTGTTAAGCAACATGGTAACTTGGTGCATCGGAGGTATGTTTACTTTACTAACGGTTGTGAGTAAGTCTCATTCAGATTCATAATTATCCATTCTTGTACCTTTTGCGTAGGTACGTATATCACTTGTTGTATTAAGTTGTAAGTTGCTTTGGATAAAAAAAAGTTTGGTAATCAAGAAATGTAAATGGAACTTAAACATCTGTAACTTAAAGTCAGAATCATAACGATTTTTTTTATGTTTTTGAAAATCTCTCTGCTCCCCAGTGCTGCGTTTAATTGATCAAAAATACTGTTAAAATGTTAAATATTATTAAAATGTAAAATAAATTTTTTTTAGGTGAAAATATTGTCAATTGTGATCTATCTCTGTGATGTAAAGCTGAACTTTCATTACTTCAGTGCTCAGTGTCACATGATCTTTCAGAAATTATTCTAATATGCTGATTTGCTGCTCAAGAAATCTTTATAATTATTTTTATTGTTGAAAAAAAGTTGTGATGCTTCTTTCATCCGGAAATAACATATTCTGATATATGGATGTGAATGTGATATTTTCAAATAAATGTGAATAGTGAGGAGTGATATTTATTCAGTTTGTAAATTTAACAAGGTTGAATTATTGAAGCCATGAGAAAAAATGGTTGTTTTTGCATTGGAAATGCAATCGAGCTCAATTATTCAGATTCAGTATTCTAGTAGAGATTCCCCAAAACAATATTTAAGTATATAAATTAAGAAATGACTCAAGTACTTTCCATTTGTGACAGTCAGCATTTTACAAACTTCTGTTTTGCTTACTCTTGGACTCAGGGTGTGTTTTATTGTACTGTACTCCAGGCTTTGAGCAGGAGCTGGTGCAGACGCAGCTCTCTGGCCCTGAAATTCTCTATTGTGACTGTGTTGCAAAGACTTGGTGCAGTACTCTACGATGATGGTAGATTGTAGAAAAGAAAAAACCAAACAGATCAGATGAGATGAGCAGAGGAGTAAGAGGGGAACTGCTTTCCAGGGTAATGTGCCCTGCTGGGCTGGCATGAGGTTAGGGAAAGAGAGTGTAAGGATGGTGGGGGAGGTTTGGGGGTGATGGGCCCCGCAGACGAAGCTGTGGGGACAGATGGCGTCCCTCGCAGGCGCTGAGAGAGTCCTGGTTTTTCACCTGCAACCCCATGGGAAAAAACGGCCTCCTGCGCACATGCAGCCTGCTGTAGGCTGGCTTCTGGAATTCTCCAACTCAAATGGAGCGAGAGAGAGAGAGAAACAGGGGAAAGGGAGATGATGAGTGAATAGAAAAATGCAAAGATGCTTTTTGCTAAAAACATATCAAAATGAACATGGTACCCTGAAACGTAGAGATAGAGGATGGTAATACTGTACCTTGCAGTCTCACATTAGTCTAGCTACTAACATGTTGCTTGTAAATACAATGCAATTTAAATACGGTAGCAATCAAAGAAATGCATATTCCATCAAAAATTAGGTTCAGGTAAAATTAGGTTTTCTGAAAGTCTATCAATTCTGTGTAGACTATATTTAGTGGATGGAATTAAAATGCATCTGTGTATCTGTCTGTCTAAAACCAATCAGTCACCAGGCCATCATTCATCTGTTTGCATCCTCTTTGATTGGTTTTAGTTTCTTCCGTCATGCAGCTCTTGTCACCTTTCCACCTCTCCTCCCACCCTCCTTTGGCCCCTGACTGTTGGATCATGCAGATGGTGTTTTTGAGGGTTGTGAATGAGGTCACCTAGGGTCATGACGAAGAGACAATACCTCGACCATTCACTCCTCGCTCCAGCAGAGCTAGCTAAAGAAGAGTGAAAGTAAACAAAGAGACACGTCCAGGAGAGAGAGAAAGTGTGTGAGAGACTCCCAGGGTCAGGGCGGGGTTTTTTAAGGGACTCTTTTGCTGTACTGCTGGCATTTAGCCCTCACCCCGGTTAGGGTTCAGTGAGTTTAGAAATACGTAAGACTTCAGCCTACTGAATTTCACTGAAAAAAGCATTTGTTGTCAGTTTTTCAGCTGCATTGATAAGACTGTACAATAAAGTGTATTTTTTAAAACGTTCAAGAAAGTTTTTACTAGATTTTGTATGTTCTGTTGTATGCTTTTTTAATGCTTTTGTCTTTTATGCAAGTTTTGCATTTATTTGCAGAAGATACAGATACAGATTATAAAATGTAATTTCTTCCTGTCCTGGCAAAGTTCAATTACTTCAGAAATGCTTCTAATATTAAATTACAATGTAAAGCTAATAAATATTTAGGATTTTCCCTGTAATCTTTATACATTTGAGCAAATCTTTGAGTTTTTGTTTGTAACTTCGTTGTACAGATGGTCAGATGTTCTTGCTTCCATTGAGGCTCATGAATCATTTTCAAATCATGCTCATGATGATCATCAGGTTTTACACAACGCGTGGAGTGCAAGGGTCTTGAGGGCCGTTGAAAAGATAGACCAAACTGCTGAAGTTCAGATCAAATATATTATGCTCATAATGTATTTCATGATACAGAAAGCATATTTAACAAATGTATAAAATAAAATAAAAAAGGGGAAGTCTTTTCATTTGCTATAGACATTTTAAAGAAGAGTTGTCCAATCAGCAAGGACTTGCGGGTATTATATGTTGTTTTCTTACATACCACATTCAAGGTTTGTATAAGGGTTTGTTTTGGTATGTATGTATTTATTAGAACAATGCAGAAACCACTCCAAGAATGTCTTCCTAGCAGAAGTATTGGAGCTTAAGCGATCCGTGGTAATAGCTCCGGCAGGGAGCATTTGGCATGCAGTCATACATATGCTTTATTGATCTTATCGGCTGGAGGCCCCACAGATCGATTGAGATGATCAGCAGTTCTATTGATTTCTCTCATCTTATGGTCGGCATGACACCTGTTCCTGCTGGTATGCTCCATAAACCCTCACTCAAGGAGGTAGTACTTACCACAGATGTAAAAAATACTAAAGCAGCTGATTAATGGAGATATCTACAGCCTCTTTGTCATCGTCATTGTGTGATCAAACAAGTGTGCAGATAGTACCAAATCATTTGACTTGTTTAGTTATTGCTCATAATCGGGTTTTAGAATAATTTGATGAGAAAGATGTGAAGGTATGGATAGGAATTGAGAGTTTTGATAATTTGGCTGTAGAATATGATGAGAAATGTTTGAGGTTATATTAAAATGTAGATATAGCAGATATATTTTGTGAAACTCAAGATGAGAAACGTAAGACAAGGATCTAATGAGATCATTATTAACCTTTTGTTTTTTTTGTTTCATAATCAACTACACGATCCACAATTTGTAATCACAGCTGTCTGTTGTTTCTTTAAACAAATAAGCATTTGATGAAGGTGCCAAAGTGGAAGTAGAAAATGCAACAGCCCAAGGTCTCACAGAGGAGACGTGTCAGAGAAGGGGAGGTATGCTCATTTTAACGAGACAGGCTCTGTTATGCTAATGCGTTTTTGTGCTTTCCGTTTCCACCATTCCTACCCTTGCCCCGTCTTCTGGCCAGCCGTATCAATAGACTGGGAACTGCCCGCTGCCTGTGAATGATGACCACCCTCTCAGACACACATACCCCCCTCCCTCACCCTCCCAGCCTGCCCTACTCCACCTCCTTAACCCCAAAACCTCCTTTTTCCATCTGGACTTTGATTGACAGGCGCTGGGAAGCAGGAGAAGAGCCGAGGTTCACAGATCATTAGGAAGAGGGAGAAATCTGTGCGTTTTTGTGTGTAGGTGTGTGTGTTGGGGTGGGGAAGCATTAATCCTCACGGTGACACCCCGACACCCCCATCATGGCCCCTTTCAGGCCCAAATCCTTAGCCATGGGGGTCATTGAGTCTAAGGGGAAATTTCACAACTTAGAGGCTAATCTGTCTGATCCATCGCAGTTGGATGAAGAATGATTTTGTTCGTTCTTCATCCAGTTGGCCAGTGGTTGAGACACTCGCCACTTCTTTAGTCCTCTTCAGTTTATAGCTGTTTTTGTAAACATGCTTGAAATCTACAGTGCTAATAGTAGCAATAAACTTAATGTTTTAAAGCCTTTAAACCAGTTTATTATTATCAAATTTATATTTTTAGATTCATTTCACTCTCATTCAATCGTTCCACAATTAATTACATATGATTATTAAAAAAAATCAAATAGATGAAATGATTAACAATAAACTGTGCCCTTTCTTGAATGAAGAAATATTACTTTTAGTATGTATGCCAAATATGCATCACATTTTGCATAAATGCACAACATTTTTAAATGTTATTAACTGTTATCCAAATGCATATAGATATTATACAGGATTTAAAACACATACATCGTAAATATGCATGTGAAGAAATGTAAAGGACTAGTTGACCCAAAAATGGGATGTTTAGCGTTGTGTACTCATTCTCATGACTTTTCTTCTTCTTCTTCTTTTTAATCTAAAAAGGCATATGTTTTCCCTACACTTATATAAAGAACTTGAGCGTTTAAGCTTGCAAGAGGTTGGAAAAGCACCATAAAAGTATTACAAAACCAGTCTAAATGACTTTTGTGCACTATTTTAAGTTTTTTAAATTATCATACGATAGCTTTGTGATTTTCAGTCATTGATTTTGTGAACTGGATCAATTAATTGAGAAGATGTGAATCGACAGAATGATTCATACACAAATCAAATATGACACTTTTCTTATGTCAACATTATAAGCATCTAACTTAAATTTCAGTCTTTCCCTCACACAAATCTGTTGTATGACTTTAGAAAACTTAATTTGGACCATTTTATGATGTTTTACGTCCATTCATAGTAAGACCACAGAAAAGTGCACCCAGTGCATAGTGCCTAACATCTATCTTCTACAGGAAAAAAGGAAATCATACCGGTTTAGAATGATATGTGGGTGACTAAATTATGACAGAATTTATTTTTCCATGTGTTCATTTTCTTTGTATTTATGTTTGATATTACGGTACATGCCTGTGGGTCTAATAATAGCATCCTTTTCAAAAATATATCTTGTGCATATCTACCGTATGTTAACATTGGTTCAATTCTTTGTGGATGCAATTGAGCGGGTAGCCACACTGCTTGTCTGTCTCGATCTAGAGCAGTTGTTATACATATAATCCCGCTTTCTGTTGGTTTCTCTTTCTCCAGGGTGACAGCGTGTCTGGAGTCGGTGCGGGCAGGGAGACAGTAATTGAGAGCTACTCAGTGCTGGAGTGTTGGGACTTTGTTAATAGAAGCTGCTCCATAGTCAGCAGACCTCCACACCCGTGGCCCAGACCTCCATAATGACTGCACCTGAGACAGAGAGAGAGAGGCAGCAAACACAGACCAGACTGCTCTGTGCCCTAACCTTTTAATCTGTCCTTCACTTCCCCCATTTTCCCCTCACTCTCTCTTCCCATGTCTTTCTGTACCACCTGTCTTTTACAATCTGGCCATTTAGATTTTTTCTTTAACTGCCATGAATTGTCACAACTGTGCATTTAAACAAACTGACAGTCTGCACTGCACACTGGGACCGCCGGACCAAGGGGTTTTTGGTTTTTAAACTGATCGGCTGGATCAATGGCATTGGAAATCTATGTAAATCCCAGATCTGCCGCTCATCCTCTGGTTGGCTGGCCCTGTGATTGGCAGAGGATGAGCCGGGAAGGAGGCCACATTTGCAGGCTGGAGGGTTGTAGGAAGAATCCAGCTGTGGCTCTGCAGACCTGCTGCCAATACTGAATGGGGTTACCCTCCCGCTCCCAGCATTCTCCAGAGGATATCAGAGGAGAGGGCATTGACAGAACAGTCAGCTTAAAAACATCCAGGATGTGAAGGAGAGACAAATGGTCTGTCCCAAAACCTGGTGATCAGCAATTTAAAGCAACATACAGCATCTTTATACAGCACACACATGTACTGTGTTGTGTGTGTGTGTGTGTTTACAGTAGTTTTTTTTTACGTTTTGGAAATAAGTCTATGCACTCACTAGAGCTGCATTTCTTTGAGCAAAAATACAGTAAAACTGTAATTTTCAGTAGCCATTACCCCAGTCCTCAGGGTAACATCATCTTTCAGAAATCATTTAAATATGCTGATTTGCTGCTTAAGTAACACTTATCTTAACTATCAATGAAAAAAAAAATCTTACATTTTTTAGAGATAGAAAATTACCTACTTAACCCAATACCCAGTGCTGTGTGTATATACAGTATATATATCTGTGTATATATAAAACCATGCAAAAAATAATAAAATTAAAAATAATTGCAAATTATTTTTTTCCTCACAATTCTAATTCTAATCGGACTGAAATATATATATTTTTCTTGTATAAAATTGTAAAATATAAAATCTTTTCAGAATAAAAGATCAGAATAATGAAATAGAATCTCAGAATTGTGAGAGATTTGCTAGGAAAAAATATTGGTGAAATATTACAGTGTATATTGTGTGGCAGAAACAGGCTTTCATAATTTAATGCAGTCTATTTGTATACTGTAAAAAAAATATATATATATATTGTTAAACATAATTTTCATGGCATTAAGACTCACATGTTGAATTAAATGTGTTAAATGTGAAATTTGGCAACCAGGATTCCTAAAACCAGGATTTGGAAAAACTAGTTATTTGCTTTCTTTTGAATCAATAGTGAATCAAGTTTTCTTAACACTTGACACAATTTACAGTGGTTGTTTATGTAGAAAATTTCATCTGGTTCTACATCAGGGAAGCAAAAACACAGCAGCTTGCCGGCTTTAGAAACAACAGAGAAAAAATTGAGTGTAATAAAAAAGGAGAGAGCGAGAAGACCGGACTGGGCATCGGTGGAAAGCGAGGGAAGCAAGTGAGCAGCAATATGTCCCAGAGAGGGACGGATGGATGTTAAGGGAACGAGAGGGCAGAGGAGAACAGAAAGGGAGGGAAGGGAGAGCGTGAGGAGCAAAGGGAGAGAGGAGGTCGGCACAAGCAGCGGCAGGCAGTGGGACTGCTCTAATTGATCTCTGGGTGATGCAAGGGGCCGCCTCTCAGGGGCCAGGAGAAGGGAGTGGAAGATGGTGGGGAGGGTCATTAGAATGCAAATCCAGGCCTCGCTCTTCCTGCAGCAGCGTCCGACAGGTACATAGCAGGGAGGAGGAGAGGGAAGAGGTGGAGGAGGCTCACTATAGAGGTGCAGCTGGACTGATCTTATGAAAGATTGGAGATTGAACGCATATGCTCGTATTAATGTCTCTTTTATTGGTCCTCATTTTTGTTCCTGTTTTAAGACAAAAGGGAAGGATATCCATGGCAGGGGTGAGCGGCGAGGGTAGGAGGTGGAGGGGTGGGAGGGAAGAGGGCCAGCCGATTGGGGTATCATTTTTTATTCCCCCTAATTGACGTGAACAGTTCTTTTGACCCTAATTAGCGGTCTGTAATCTCTCATTTGCATATCACAAAGGCAACACTATTTGCATATTTGTAAACGAGAAGGGCCTTGCATCTGCATGCAATCCCCTGTTTCCTTTTCTCTCTTTTTGTCTCCTCCTCCCTCTCTCTCTTTCAGTCGTACGTTGTGCCAGACAGGGGTGGTGTACATGGAACTACATAAGAGCTTGGCACCGACTGCCAGTGTTATTGGCACCATCTCTGACAGAGAGGTAGATAGAGACAGAGAGTGAACGACAGAGAAAGAGACTCAGAAAGACAGCGAAACAAAGTTCTAGTAATGACAGCGTGACACCTTTCTCTGAAAGAGAGAGAAAGAGGCAGAAAGACAGATTGAGAAAGTGACAGAGGCGGTTAAATGAGAAAAAAGAGAGAAGACACTGGATGTATGTGACGGGCTTGTGTTTAATATGGGATTTACATTGACTGAGTGATCTGTCACTTCTAAAGCCCACACCGGGACGTACCATGATTTTTTTTTTTTAAGAATAATTCAATAAAAATAAACATTTCATCATCATTTACTCACCCGCACGTCTTTCTTTCTACAATGAAATGAATAAGTAGTTTAGGAGACTGTTGATGCTGCTGTTTCCATACAATACTAAAAGTAGTCTGTAAGCTGCTATTCTGAACTCTTATGTTAGTTTTTTTTTAGTGGTGGGCCGTTATCGGCGTCAACGAACTGCGTCACGTGCGCGTTGTGTTTGTTTCTAATGCTTTTATACAAAACTGATGAACACACCGTCAGTTATGTTTTCAGAGCAGAGCAAAACATCTGATACAT
>JAUMHQ010000076.1:13997667-14019905 GCA_032361165.1 Enteromius paludinosus
ACAGATATCTCAAATATAATAGGTAGCACACAAATTCTGAATGCCTTTGACAGATCTCAAATGAGCCATTTTAATCTTAAAAAAATTAATCTATGCCCACCCCTAGTTTTTTTATTATATGATACTCTCTTCCAACACAGGTCTTTAATCACATTTCAAATTAAAGCATGTAAATATCACATGTCAAAAAATTTTGATAACAGTTTTGTGGCATTTGACGTCTATAGTCCCAATTTTCCAAAATATCTTCTGTTGTGAAGGGAAGTTTTGATATGACTAAAGGTAAGTAAATGATGATAGTTTTACGGCTGAACCACTGGTGTCACATGGCCATGGGCTATCAATGTTCTTACTATAATGTGGTAGTTCACTTGCTTTCTATGCAGGGCCAAATCTGAAAGCTCTCATATTTAATCAAAAATATCTTGATTTGTATTCCAAAGATGAACAAAGGTCTTACAGGTTTGGAACAATGACAAACTTGTCATTTTTGACTGAATTAATCCTTTAAATAACAATGTCACACAAAACTATCTCATGGCAATTGTACAGCATTTTCAAAACATAAAAGATGACAGAATTAAATTTTAGGGATGCATTTTGCCTTGAAGATCCTATGTAAATTTAATATTTGATTGCTCAGGGAAGTAATATGTGGACTAAACCTCTTTTCTGCCTTTTGCTTCCTTCATTTTCGATTTCTGCAAAAGTACAGTTTTTCCAAAAATGTCAAAATAAGTCTTTTCAGTGAGCCGTCCACTGAATCTAAGGGAAGCAGAACATTCGTAGTTATAGTAGAGATCCACTAGCAAAGCTGCTAGCATGTATAAGTATTCTTGGCACATTGCAGCTTCTGTAGCTCAAACCTGAATTAACTTTAACATTCAGCAAATATACTTTGCCACCTTAACGCCTGAACCATACAGTCTAAAAATAAGATCACCTGACAAGAAGAACCTAGTGCTTAAAAATAGCTAACAACTGCTACGCTAGTGTTCAGAATGAGACCAACAACTACTAAAAAGAAAAGCACCATTAAAGACCGTGTCTGCGTGCCAGCTCTAACAGAGCCCTTTAAAAAAAGTCTTGTCGGGCACTTCTCATCCCCTTGTCATGGCTGACCCTTCCAACGCCTGCCTCAATTACTATGGAAATGGGGGCTAATTGAATGGTCGGTGCGAAATAGGGAAGACAACATGGCCTACATTATGATAAGGAGCACAGACAATAGGTGAGCCATCTCACTGGGGACACTTGGCTTAGCGGCGGATTGAACACGGCTCTCGCTTATCTCTCCTGGGGTACAGGTATTCCAAGCATGGCGCCATAAGCCTTGATGTTAGCATTAGCGAGGCCGCATGACCGCAAGGTTTGCCAGTGGTAGGGCAACTCTTTTTGTATTCACTGGTGGCTCACTTTCAATATCCTAAGGATATAGAGGCTATTATGTGGCAGTGATTTTTGCATATGCTCCTCACTATGGGATGCCCTTTTGTGCTAACTGCTGCATTTCTGCATGGATTAGCCAGAGACTTGCGCGGCAAATGCTGGCAGTTTGCTAGCAAGTAAGTCTTCAAAAGATGGCACCAACCTTAAACACCCTAATTTTAATGTATGGAGGGAGTCGTTTCACAATGCATTTTGTTTTTCATATGGAGATTATTGCATTTTAAGAGGTCTGCAACTAGCCTCATTGTCACCAGGCGCTTGAAGTGTTTAGAACAAGAGGTCTGGGAACAAGCATACCTTTTTAGCTCATGAAGGAAGGAAAAAAGGAGGAGGGAAAGCTCCACTTTGATTTTGTTTGTACTGTTGAAGAAAGCAGCATCGCCTCTGCAATTAGCCCTAATAACCTGTGTGTGCATGTGTGTGTGTCTGTGATGAGCGGGAACGAGGATGAATGAGAAAATATAAGCTGTTTTAAGAGAGCACGTGTTTCAGGTGTTAGAGAACAATGAATCGAGCTAGTGGGATAAGATTATTCCTCACATAAGCTACCAAATTCATACTGTTAGTATGAAAAGACACGTACATTTTTGTTAAATTTTACTGATAACCTGGAAGTTTTTGTTTTCCAGATTAAAACCGACAAGAATGTCATTGGAGCTCAACATGTTCTAGTTATCTGCTTCTATATTAAATGAGGCACTTGCAACATTTTGATAACACAATCTTCCTCTTTATACTCTCTCTTCTTCCTGTTCCGCCATTTCTTTTTCAGAGTATACTGTAAATGGCTTGAGTAATTGCACTTCAAAACTACACTTAACATTGAAGGAAAAACTAATTTATATAAAACATGCACTTGTCTACTAAAATGATACTATCCAAATTGATATGTATTGGACTTTTAAAGAAGATTGTATATGATGTATAATATTCATACCGGCTGAGTTTTATTTCATGAAAAATAGTGATAAATGATGCACCAAAAATATTAGTATTTTTTTTGTGTGTTTGTGTGCTGAAATTTAAAGTTTTTATGACATATTTATTAAAACATATAATGAAAGCAACAGCACACATAAAATATACTTAATATATAATGCATATATTTATCAAAATGTTCCTCACTAGTTTTTTTTTTTTTATCAAGTTTATTAGATTTTTTTTTCTTGTCATTTATTTTAAAGGCAGGGTATTGCTGGAAACCAATGTTGATATTTGAAATCACCAAAACAAGCACGCCATTACCCCAAACGGAGTCTCGGCCCTATTTTGGTAGCTTCGCCCCACACATATACGTAGCCTACGCAACCCAGGCAACAATTAGTTCTGTGCAGCAAAACGGAACAAAATGTTACACCATCTACACGGGACGCAAGCAGCGCCACTAATCTCTGACAGAAAACTGCTGCGTGTTCGATTTAAAGTTAAATAGTTATATATAGTTTATGTTTTTATATTAGAAATGAGGAAAACTAAAATTACTAAAATTAAATAAGATTTTACTGAAAAAAATTCTCATCTGCAAGAGCTATTAAATATGTAATAGTAACAAATTATGTGTATATTTAAACACTGACTTGATCCAGTAATTTCAACCAAAAATTTCCCAATAGTTTTTACACCTCACTCTCTGTTCAGCACTAATCTATCCAGTTTTTCATTTTAAACCCTTTTTTGGCCCTGTTTTTGGCTATGCATCTTCATCTGAACTCAAGTATCAGGTTTGTGTAAAAATGTGTCTTTTAATAACGTTTCCATCTATAAAGAGAAAGACGGAGGGGGTGAAAATGGTTCGTTCGTATACAGGACACATGGAGCAAAAAGGGTAGCTCTACCCAATCAACTGCCCACCCATCAGCCTGAAAGCTGGATGAGGGAGTAGAAGCGAGAGATGGTGAGAGATAGACATTTGAAGACGTTTCCTCATGACGTCTGGTCATCCTCCACCTCTCTCCCTTATTTTCTTTTCCTCTCTGCCAGGTTGTTCTGTTCTTTATTCCCCGTCTCTTTCACGGCTCTTCCCCACTGCGGGCCCACTCGAGCCCCCTGCCTCTGCCCCATATTGGATCTCAGTGGGCATTTGGTGTTTTTAAATGAGTAGGCAAATGAGAAGAGAGTCCTCGGCGAACGGGCGGGGGTGTCCAGGGAAGGGCGGGGCCATGTTGGAACTGGGCCGAGGTGATTGGGTCAGTAGGCAAAAACAACCCACTTTGCATTTAAAAAAAAAATCAGGGGTGGATAAGTGCCCCGGAGACATTGTGCATTTCAATATGGCATCCCGTCAGGTTCGTTTGTGCGCATGTGCTCCATCGGGCACTGGTCTGTGAGAAAAGAGCCTTCGATGGCCTCCTCCTTTTCTGCAAAATCCAATTCCAACTTTCCAAATTGCTTATTGCTCTGTGTTTTCCCTCCTCCTGGGTGTGTGTGTATGTGTGTGTTGAGTTTGGCAGTGTATTTTGTCTCGTCAAAGACTCCTTCGTAGCTCCCATTTGCCTGCCAAAGATCACCTATAACGTCCTCACTTTTATGCACTGTGTGTGGGCGTATGCGTGCCAAGACACTGTGATGGTAAAATGTAACTAAGACACAAACACACACACACAATCATGCAATCACACCCACACACATCAGAGCAAAAGGTAATGACTGAGGCAGGCAGGAAGAGCGCATTACCAAGGTGAGGAGAAAAGAAAGATGCTTCAGAAAAGCGGCAGGTTAATGAACTTGTGTTTGATGCTTCGCTCCCAACGCCTCATTGGAGGTCTATTAGAGTAAATACTCAGCAGAGAGGAGAGTAGATTGGACATTTGAATAAGGAAAGCTCAGCTGGGACTCTACAGATGAAAATGTGCCCGTGTCTTTTAATATGACCTGCAAAAAAAAAGAGACTTCTAACTTCTAATGTCTTAGGGGTCCACTTTTATTTAAACTTATTTTTGTTGTTAAGGACACGTTAAAATTGTCTTGGTGTACTGTAACTGTTTACCAGGCCAACATAATTTTTTTGACATTTTTCCAATGTCTTGGTAACACTTTACAATATTAGTTAACATTAACTAACAATACAAATACAATAAACCATTAATTAATCTTAGTTATTCTTTATTACAGCGTTTATTAAAACAGTATCTGTTAAAATGGACCTCAGCTTAAATGAATTAACAATTAGCTGTAATGCTAACAAAGGTTACAGTTTTATTTTATTAAAACACTTTTTGCAAAACATAACACCATTCTCTGTGTAACACAAAAGTCTATTATCAATTAATATTATGGCAAAGATGTTTGTAAATGTTTTCTTTTGGGATGTGTTTGTGATATGCAGTGCTTCATTTTGCAAGAGATGTGAGGAATGTAGCGTTTTGTGTGTGCAGTTCTTGGATTTGTGTATCTTTTTTTATTTTTTTTTAAACAGAGGAATAGTTTTGTAATTATGTGTAAGTAATGGGGAAAAAACTGTAACAAACAACAAAGTATTCCTCATTTTTGGTTACATTTTGTTAATACATTAACTAGCTAAACTAATGGGACCTCTTCTTAAAGCATTACCAATGCCTTTTATTTGTCTATTTTTTTTAAACGTTAGAGTACTTGATTTGGAGAAAGGTGTTGGTAAAGAGCTTGTGAATAAATATGACATGATGTGTGCAACCTGATCTCACAGCAATTCGTACATATTTTACAAGGTGGCTAATTCATACAAATTTGTACGACCTTACTCATACGAATTAATAAGATTTTTTCTAAATCATACGTATTTTACTAGTTGCCAATTCATATGAATTTGTACGAATGACCTACACCTAACCCCACCCCTAAACCTACCAGTCAGGGGGTTTTAGAAAAATCTCACAAGTGAGGTTGTACAGATTCAGGCGATTCAGATGTTATCAGGCGATTTGAATGGGCCCATTCGATTCGTTATCAGCCCATACATATGGGTCAGTAGGGGCCTGCTGCACCTACTGGTAAAAGTTGAAATGAAATTAATTATTCTAGCGGTTAGATTGTGTTTATTTAACGTCTACATCTACCCCAACCCTAACACCTACCCTTTACCATGATAACAAACAGTATTATTGACGTAAAGAAATAGACGTGTTAGAAAAAAAAAATTGTTCGATTGATGTGCGCATGCCCAGTAGTGCTATGGATGATAACAGCCTTCTAAGCCTACCAGTAGCAGGCCCCTACTGACCCATATGAATGGGCTGATAACGACTGATAACGGCCCATTCAATCGAGTGATAACATCCGAAGTTTACAAATTTACAAACTAGCACGAATTTGGCAACTCGTACGAATTATGTACGAATTGGTCATGAAACTGTGTTGGATGTGTGTCGAAAAAGAAAAAAAATATTCTACAGTATGTGTCTGTTATGGGGACCAAATTTCCCCACAAGGACAGTAATCTTTTACCTTGTGGGGACATGTTTTTGATCCCTGGGACAAAAACAGCTTCATGCAGTCTAATGTTTAATGTTTCTAAAATTCTAAATTCTAATTTTAAAGTTAATGCAGTGCATGCAGTAAAAAAAAAAGGGAAACCTGTAGGTGTGTGTGTGTGTGTGTGTGTGTGTGTGTGTGTTTATGTTTTGCATGATTTACATGCAAGATCTAATTTTGTCATACTTTGCAAAAATTAGGGTGAAATACAAATAAATAAATAGACAAGTAGACAAATAAGGCTATTAAAAAATGTATTTTAAGGCCAAAATAACCAATAGTATGAGAAATGCTCATTTAAGAATATAGGGTACAGTACAAAAGGATGTTCATTTAGAACAGAGACAGAGGAAGAAAAATAAAGCAAAGAGGTAATGTGTGATAGTATGTGTTTTCTTGTGTGCCTGAGTTTTGGGACGTGAAACAAGGGTCTCCAATAAAGCAGGATGAAATATTTATGCCTTTGAAACAACAAGGGCGTGACGGTTCAGCACACCCACCACCACTGTGTCCACCCGAAGAAAAGAGGGAGAGAGAAGAGAAAAGTTGAAATATTAATGGACTAAGTAAATTAAAGCTGAAAAATCACACACACATACATAAGATTTTATTTTTTTCTTCCAGTATATTTTTATTGTTTATGGTTGGGGTATGTATTGGTTAGAGGGTAAGAAAGAAGAATAGAGTAGGTGCATTGTGGGTAATGAGACTGATAGACTTGGGCTAAAAGAAAGACGCATGCTTAAGGTCCTGGATCTATAACTTAATGCAAGTAAACAAAATCCCATAAAGAAAAACTAAAGAGCTAAAGGAAAGATCAAGGATGGACTGACCGACTATAAGTCGAAAAAAGACAGATTAAAAACCGGAAAAAAGGAAGGATGAGTGCTGATGAGATCAGGGTGACACTGTTCTGTGATAAGGTGGGCGGACTAAGATAGGGGCTAGTTTGCATGTATCTCCATACACAGGCTGTTTATGATGATAGCGGCTCTTTCTTCAGATCCACAGAAAGCACTGCTTCTTCGCATGTACAAAGCAGTCCTTGACCCCAACGACAGCCCCTTGACCCGCTACAGTTACACAGACCGGCTCAAAGCTACACACATTCACACACAAATAGCCATACTGAATAGCATCATAGGACGTATAAATGTGCAGAAGATTATGTTGTTATAGACAGTATATCATTAAATGTAACATACAGGATTCATAATGCAAACAAACCTCTTGAGGGCATTGTTGTTTTTATAGGTCTTTATGTTAAATACACAGAGCGGCATGTACCTTACTGACATATAAACTAGCAACTAAAGTGCCATAAATTGCTGCGGTACAACTCTGGGGTTGTCTTCGCTTTTTGAGCAATTTATGATAACTTTTTAATTTATTTTAATATTTTTATAACATCATTTATTTATGTGTTATTACACAGTAGCAGAATTATCTCCAGGGTCACATGATCCTAAATGTTAGTGTATCACAGTTTCCACAAAACAGTGAAGCAGAACAAATGTTATAAACATTGATAATAATATTGATAAAAATAACATAAGTTTCTTGCACCAAATCAATTTAGATTTTTTTTAATGATCGTGCGGCAGTGATTACTGCTTAAAATTCGGCTTCCCCTTTACAGTAATAAATGCATTTTAATCAAATGGTCTGATAAAAAAAACAATATTTTGAATTGTAATTACATTTCACAGTATTACTTCATTTACTGATTGATTTCAGGAGGGTTTGTAAATATCAGTATTTTAATTATACATATTAAAGAACCTTTTGATTTCATCATAATACCACCACCAAAGCACTTTTTTGTAGGCCTCTATGGTAATATATAGTAGGATGCCCATAAAAATACAGTTAAATACTCACACAGACTGGCACTTACACACACAGAGAGAGGAGTTTATCTCCTCCATCAATTTCCTCTGCATATGGTGGCTGTTTATGCATGGGCTCTTGTGCTACACTTTATCAAAGGCCTGTCCTCAGAGCCATGCATTATTTAACAAACCCAATCAGGATTCTGCTGCAGGTAGCACCACAACCCAGGTGCTGCACACACACACACTCCAGCTAAAACACATCCTCCAAGTCTCCTTCGTCACTAAACCGGTCCATATCTGTACTCCATTGTTTTTTAAACACTTTGGCCCCATTGCACACTCTGTGAGGACAAAAGCTCACAGCAAAGCTTCTAATTGAAACATTCACTATATAATTGATGGCTCTCGGTTTACAGAATAAACGTCTTTAATTTTTAAGCATTGCATGCGAATGGAGTTTTACATTCGGTCTGTGCATGGATTCCGATGATTTAGATGATTAAACGTTTCATTTGTCAAACGTACGCATAATTACCATGATTATTTTATAAGGCAGGTGCCTGAGTCAAGCGAGGTAAGCAACCATCTGCTGTCTCCAGCACTGCACTTCCGTTGCTCCTGTCAGAGAGAGACTGGATCGCTCAAGGCAGAAAGAGAGGAAGTGCACAGGTGTGTGTTTATGTAAGAAACGCTGCACACAGAATGAAAGACAGTTAAAGATAAAACAAGAGACAGTGACGGCCTCAGAAGAACCGAATCCTTTCAGAAAATGCTAAAAGATGCAGAAGTCGTTGTAAATAAAGATAGCATCAAGAAGTTTCACTTGTTGGGGTCTCAGGCCAATTGCACCATCTGTCCACCTGTTGTCGACTGCTGACTACCAATGGCCTTGCTTGTGGTTCCGACATGGTTACAGTCACCTCTCCCTGACCCCATCCCAAACACCTCATTCACTCGGCTATATTCCGGCCGCCTGATGGACGCTGTTTATTCATCTGCACTCTTTTGTTGAGGGAATAGCAATGAGACGATTGCATCTGCTTTACCTTTGCCCTCAACAGTGATGGCTTTGTAAGGTCAGGAACGGAAGCAAGTGTGTGCGTGTGTGTTCTGTGGCGGTCAGTGAAGGTGAATGGCGTACAGAAGGAGCTGTTTAAGTCACTTGTTCGCTCCGCTTTGCCCTCTTCCCCTTCTCCACTCCCAGTGGCCTCTGCAAGCGAAGGCATGGAAATGTATGCGGCAAACAAATACGCGGAGTGACGGAGAGGGCAAGCCACCAGGACACGGAAGGTAAACCGTACTGAGCCTGAAAGGGTGAGCGTTTCACATTCACAGGCACGTGGATCTGGAGGTCGGACGGCATTGCGTCTTTTTATGCGTGAGAATGCATTGTGGGATTTTGCTTTTGTATATCAGCCCTGCAAATAGATTCAAGGCTGCACTCACATGAATGACATGGTGACCTGTATGGTAAAGCTGTGGTTATGATTCAGAAACGTGGAATCAGATTTGAATTGTGGCATTTTTGCTGTTGTGCTGCTATACTTTGCTTAAAGTGCAGAAGGAAACAAGCCAGAGGCATTGCGTTCATTCACACCAGATATTAAGCTCCGTATCTCAGGTGGTCCGTTACAAGTTGTCAAAAAAAGCACAAATTTTAAGGACGTCTTTGTGTGATTACTTTTGTAGTGCGTTTTATAATGGATACATTTCTTAAAAGCTAATTAGTCAGGAACAATATCTTGCAGGATGATCTGTATTTCCACATGTTGATACCCGAGCCTCGTGAGGTCCTTGTAAGGTGTATATGTACGGTAAATTTGATTTACAGCAGCACATACTGTAAGTAGTTAAAACCCCCTTTTTAATGTAATAGATGATTGACAAGTGAGTAGGTGGTTCTTCACTGCTGTTAGGAGCGCGTGAAGGATTAACGTACATCCGATAAGGGTTTAAGTAATAAAATCACAAAATGTTTTGTACTACGTTTTTTATATCCCACTGTGCGTTTGAATTTTTTATGTAAACACCAAGTAGAAAGATGTATTAACCCCTGCTTCAGGTTTTTATACTGCTGTTTCTCAAGACTAGTTGCATTTTATTGCATTACTCTTACAATTCATATTTATTTTTTTAGAATTAAGAATTGTGAAATAAAAAGTCACAATAACCTTTTTTATTTTTATTCTTTGGTGGAAACGTTCTACCATGTATTTCAACAAGAACTTTCGCAACATATTCATGTTTCAATTCAAGCACAAGCTGCTACAGTATTGACAATATACAATATTGCTTTATTTTCCACATTAAGCAGGCAAAGTCTCAAAGATGACACTTTTAATAGCTTCTGTATTTAGTCACTTGCAATCATATCACCCAAAACGAATCTTAATACCAGGTGTAAACGGGGTCTTTTGGCCTGGTTCCTCACAGTGCAGCAGGACCTGTGGATTCCTGTTGTAAAGGGGCGGGTGGGGTGTCTGCAGGATGTATGGAGTTCTGCCAGGCCAGGCTGTATCACGCTGGGATGATGCTGGCTGGCTTTCCCATGGAACATGAGCCAGTTGGCAAAGAAATCAAACCCCTCCTTTCCCCAACATCAGTCCTTGGTGGAGAAGGGTGAGACCTCTGCAGCGGGAACAGAAGCTATTAAACAAACTTCATTAGCCGCAGTAAGCTTAATTTACACTCAGCTTTATGTCATCTTAAATCATGATTAAGAGGTGTTTATATGAGAAAGTAAAGTATCTTTAATCCAGATCTTACAAATGCATATTCCAGTTGATAAAAAAAAAAACCTTAATGTGAATACCAGCAATACATATTGGTAACTATATAAGCATTTAACTCCCTGTTTCAAGCACATGCACACACACACACACACACATCTGTAGCTTGTTCCACCCCAGTGCTCCTCGCCTCTCATGCCTATTTGCACACAACAAAAAATCAATGGCTTTTTTCCACTTAATCTCCTGATTAATTTATTGCTTTACTGCATGACTGTGTGTTTGTGTGCATCTGTGTGTGTGACAAACAGCTTTGTGTGTGATACAGATATTATTACACAAACACATTAGTCAGGAGGATGCCGGCTATTGTAAGTATTGATCGATGGAGGGAGGAAGACGCCTTGCAGCACATGAGCCATTGGAGGTAAGTGAATGCCAGAAACGACACCTCGAGTGTTTTATTGAAAGAGGTTACCAAAACAAGTCTCACTTTCACAGTAATATTTTTAAAAGCACTTGTTCAGCAAACTCAGCGTATAGGTGTCATTTGTTGAATGCATTTTATAGGTGTGGGTGGTTGGCAAATGCCTTAAAAATATGGTTTAACAAGTTATTTCTTGCTAATAGTGCTTTGTTTTGTTTTTTTAAGACTATTGAATTACCACCTCATGAGTGAAAAATAAATAAAATGCAATGTGACTGATTTACTAGATTTTTTTTTTTTTCAGGAAAAAAAAAAAATGAGACACATAAATAATGTCCAATCTCCAAGACACAGCTCAGACATCCCGAATCTAAGGATGTGTGGATACTTGACGAAGCTTCATGTTTAACGTGAGATAAGTTGGACCCAGCATGTGGCATTTTGATATGCAGGGGTAAAACATAATACCCTGGGGCTTATACTTCACCTCAAGAGCACCTGGCCTTATGGCAGGGCTTTGATGATGCCGTGCGCAGACCGTTTTCCAACAAACACAGCGTTACGTGCATTCCTCGATCCGCCCGACACGCAATAACTCAAAATCTGAGACATGTGTTTCCTTTCGTAGGTGTCTTCTTTTACTGTTTCCTTCAAGCAGACTGTATTTTATTCTATTAAAATTCACTTGATCAGCAGATTTTAAAAAAATTACGATCTAGATTAAACAGAAACTTTGACCTGGCTGTCAGGAATTACAAGCTCTCTCTGCAGAAGGAGATAAATGCTTCGCAGTAACATTTTTGCCTGGCTCTTAGAATGCAAATCAGGGCCTGAGAGCACCAGGTTTGTAATTGTTCATTAGTAGGGTGGATCAAAGTTGATTTTCAATTCCAGTCACCATTCTGTATGTAAATTTATGTTATGGGTGGTGAGCATGCAAATACCATTTAGAAGCCGCTTTGGTGGCTTTGTAATTTATGAAGCATGTACTGTGGCATTACAGCAATATTATTACATAACTGGATCATTAGAAGACGTCAGGCCTCTGATTTGTTTAGTACCAGTTTTGCCTGCAAGGTTTCAATACCGTTCTCGTTCTACGAGAGTTATTACGGTGTTTATTCATTTATTGTTTTTACGAGGCCACCCTTTAGAGTGTTGTCCATGTTGAAGGTGAAATTATTCAATTGTTCAGAGCCAAATTAAAACTTATGCAAACTATATTGTGTGCGTGAGAGAGAGAGAAGGTGCCTCAGGCAGAGAGCTTACAGTGAGGTTACTAACTGGAGGGATATTTGGGGCTGGTGAGGTCAGTGGGGTTAAACAGAAGGTTGTGACTTTGACCCTGCTCTCAGACCAGGCAGATCCCAGTTTTAGGAGGAGAGCATGTGGGGAATGCAAGGCTCACAATGTTAGAGCCACCTCTCTATGATAGAGAATTACTAATTGACAAAGTGAGAAAGAGCATTTTAGTAATTGCTAAAAAAATGCCCAGTAGCAAGTAGCTAATTAGATTTGCATGCTATATTCCTAGTCATGTGATAGCTTTAATTTAATTTGTTGTTTGCAGAAAATTCTCCACTACTGTGGGTTGTAAATAATTTCTGACTGTATCATTAGTGAACAAATCATTCAGCTCTGTTTTGTGAACTGATTCATTGAACGGATCCGTTTCAAAGAATGATTCTTTCACAAAGCATCCTTAAAGAGAATAATGACTTGAATTTTGTTTTCTTTCCTGACACAAAGCTATGGCTTCAGAAGTGTTGTAATCTGGCTGACAAGTCAAATGGACCTCTTTTATCATACTTTTATTTATTTTCTTGATCTGTGAAATCTTCAGCCCTCATTTACATTCATTGCATTGAAAAGAGTGGCCTTTCTTTAAAATTTAAAATTTTGTGTTCCACAAATGAAACAAAGTCACAGGGGTTTGAAACAACATGAGGGTGAGTACATTTACATTTTTGGTTTATTTTTGGCAATTTTCGCCTTTATAGGACTTTATAGACAGGGAGATATTACGCTGACTACATTTTCTTTCTTTCTTTTTTCTTTTCTTTTTTTTTGCATGAAATTGTTCTGTGAACTATACTGATATATCCGTTTTTGCTACAGGTGCCTCAATCACGACCTGAGGTCTTTTCCTACTCTGTCCCACTTAACTTTGAAAAAAAAATTTGTTCGAAAGGTTGGTAAAAAAACTATATACGATTTTTTTTTTTAAGTCTCTTAGGCTGCAGTTGTTTGATCTAACATATAATAAATCCAGTAAAATTGTGAACTATTGTAATCTAATAAATCTAAAAATATATAAATTACGTAATACATTTAAAATAAATAGTTTTAAAGCTTTTAAGTCTTAAAGCTTTTAAGACATTTGAAAATAATGTATTTGCTGTCACTTCTGCTTAATGTATATATTTATATACAGAATTATTATGCATTATTATGTGGGTATATGATACTGTAAGACTTGGATATTTCAGGGAGAATTATATCTCCAGCTTTTAAAGAATTGACATGAACATCTGCGTTTTTTGATATTTTGAAGTGTGCCTTAAGCATTTTTATCATTCGAACTCAGCACTGAACTGTTCTCGCGTTTTTACTTCCGTCCTTCTGTCTGATTCCCCTGCGCGTGTCTGTCAGATGACACCGGGTGATCGAGTCTCTGTCTGCTGAGGCATGTCAGAAATTAGCGCTGCTCGCCAGAAACGCCTGTAGTGCTGTCAGGTGAAATTAGAAAAAATGGAAGCACTCATCCTAGCGACAACTTTACAGTGCGCAGGGAGGGGAGGGCACAGGCACAGGGGTGTTCATTTGAATCGGTTGGCAGGGGTTTAGTGCCTTTCATCGGAGTGGCGGAAAGGCTGTGTGAAGATAAGATGAGCCGCGCGCCACGTCTTTGACACCGATGGATTAGCAGTGATAATGTGATGATAGTAATTGAGCTCGTAATAATTGCTCAATCACAAAGCTCATCCCAAGGGCCTAGTGGCAATATTACAATTCATGTCCCCACACAAGCATTTATGAAACGAGTTACATCATTCAGGGGATTCCGTGTGTGTGTGTGTGTTTGTGTTTTTCTTTTCTTTTCTGCGTTTATGGTTAATGGGGGTGATCTATGAGATTGGATGTTATCCAGATTCTTTAATCAAAATACTGCTTTTGAGGGTGTTTTTGGTCGAACTGAATTTCACAAGGTTGTTTATCTGAATTGTCTCATTTGATTTTAATTTGACTGTATTTCACTTAGCTAACTTGTATTCACACACTGAATCATCTGTCTGAAGCCCTTTCATCGTTGGATAGTTAACTAAATTGTTTCAAACATAAATTATTAGCAATTGTTCTTAATTGTGCCAGGAGCAAGATGCAGGACTTCCTTGTGTTCATCTGTCTGATGTGAGAAAAGAGAGTTGACAAGGCCACCTTCTTACTGTCAGAATTTTCTCTGAGAATCCAACACAAAACCCCAAGTTGCTGAAAAAAGAAAGCGAGGGAGAGAAAGAAAGAAAAAAACAGCTGAGGGTGTAAATAATTCATGCAGACAATATGACTTTTTTATGTAAATTTGGTGCATTAACCCTCTATTAGAATGATGGACGACAGATATGGGTGATGTTTCCTTGGTAAGAGCTAATGGATGACCATCATAAATTCACTGCACATTTTATTGTGTTGCCAGGGAAATTGTGCCTGCAGGCAATGTTGTTTACTTTTATGTAGAAAAAAAAATCCCGCCTGTCTTCAAAAGGGAGAGAGGGAAGTGAGGGAATAATGGGCCGTCGGCCAGTGCCTTGTTATGCACCTTTAGCCACATTTGGAGTGAACGTTCCTATACTCTTTCTCATCCTCTTCCTCATCTTCTTCTACCTCCACCATGAGGTCACCACCAGATTAGTAATAGCATTCATTTACTCAGAAACTGCTACAGTAACAATGAAATAGCAAGTGACACAATTAAACATTATTAATAAAACATTCCATTTAGATGTAGAATATTATATAGTAAAGTATACTCTAACAGTAAAAAAAAGTATTATTATTACTTTTCATTATCATTTTATTGATCACACAATTATTTTTATTGAATTAGCTGATTCAATCTATAATAATTTGGAAAAATCTACTGAATTGGAGAATTATCAGTAAATAATAGCTTTAAGATTAGTCTTTCTTCACATAAAATTATTATATGGCTTCAAAAGATTTGGAATAAAGTGCATGAGTCAAGTTTTATGATATTTCATGCTTTTTGCTTTCTATTTTAAAGCATGCTAGCCCTGTCCTTACTCACTATTACAAAGAAGCCTTTTGTGTTACACAGAAGATAGACAGGTGAGTAAATGATATTCGTTTTTGGATGATCTATCCCTTTAAGACCGGCTTTGTCTTTTCCTGAGTGTGTTCTGTGAAGGACCACTTGCTTAACTTTCCCTAATGAGCTCTGAGTTTTGTCAGGAAGCCTCTGTGCAGTCTGTGATAGGCAGTCTGTGTATTTCTCTAAGAAAGAGAATGGGAGAAAGCAAGTGAGCACAGAGGTGAAGCAGATGGTTGGGTGCAGCTGTTCGACAATAGACAGACTGGTGAAGCACCTCTGGATGCAGCCGAGCATCAGTGCCACATCTGGGCTTTAGTCACACCACAGTCTTTAGTGGAGAACCGAGACTCACATACCCATTTATATTTAAAGCTCCCAAATACACATCTGTGGAACACAGCAGGAGACAACAACATTGTGACTAGTGCGCTTCAATAGAACTGTTATCCATTGTTTACTGCGAGATTTATTTACATGCACACAGAGGTCAGATACAAGATGGTTTTGGGTTGGAATCCTAGACTGGCGTCCCGTCTCTCTCCTCTTCACACCCGCGGGGCTGCAAATAGGTTGGCTAAATGGTGGAGGCAGAAGCCATACACACTGTCCTCGATGAGGGCGTCTGCTAAACATATAGATGATAATTACCAGCACAGCTGTCTGGTGCCATGTGTTGTAATAGGTCTCGGCTCACTGCTTGGTCCTCAGAGAGTCATCACCATGCGTTCCTAATTTCTCAATTTGTCCATGGCTTTCTGCTCTGTTTTACTCCAGTCAGCCTTGCTCTTTCATGTGGATGCTTTACTGTTTCGTATGTGTTGTAATTTTTGTTGCCTGGAGTTTTGAGAATGCAGGTGGCTACAAGAAAGTTTTAAAGTTATTTTTTATTAGGACAGTGTTAATTTATTATAGAAACTGCTATGCAAATCTCCTTGAGTTTAAAAAAAGAATAATAAATAAAAAACTCGCATTTTACATTCTCGCAAATTACATTTCTATAATTATTAAAATAGAAAACAACTATTTTTAATTTCCAATTTTTACAGTATTACTATTTTATTGTATTTTTTTTAACAAGTAAAAGCCTTGGTAAACATTGGTAAGAGATTTTATTAAAAAATAAAATAAATCAATAAATAATTCTTGCTGAACCCAAATGTATGCAGTGCCTTTATAGGGGGTCCTTGCAAGGGAATCATTAAGTTGAAAACCCCTGATCCATGTGCCTCTTCTTCTCCTAAACTTGATGTTTATTGCACAGAACATGTATAAATGAAATCAGGTGATCCATGGAAATCAGTTTGTTTATCTGCTAACTTAGCACACTCCCACCAATTATTTTCTGTTTGTTGTATACAATGTACATACAAATCCTATGCTGCTTTAGTAATATGTTTTTTTTTAGCTGAGGCTGATGTCTCCAGGTGTTTAAAACTGTGTGTTTGTCAGCTTCATTCTGTGTCCTTCAGTAGTTCTGGTGGTCTCAGAGGGACCAGGCCCAGGGGCCTCTCTCCATCTGGGGAACTGTTTCCTGGGAAAAACACTAGTCTGGCGAGGTGCCGTTCTGCTGTTTCTTGACCACTTCAGGCATGTTTATATACTCTGGCAAACTTACGCTGGTGAGAGAGTTCAGGTGTGCCCAAGAGAGAGCTAGATCGAGAGAGCAGTAGTAGAATCTCAACATCCTGTATTTACTTGCCCTGTAGCGTTCACACGCAGCACATGCACAGAACTGTGCCTGTAGTTATCATGAGTATTTCATTTGGACTAATTATCGGGTCCAATTAGAGGCTGATGTGCTGTGGTGAAATGTTATCTTTCTGTCAAAAGAGGCTCTGGAGGCTAAAGCTTCACGTGACGTGGTTAACATTCAATGTAGAAATACATCATTAATGGCATAGAAAGCAGCTGATAGATATTTCCTGATAGCCTCAGATTTATTGGAGTACCTATATAGAATTTTTCATAAGCACTGTAGGTTTTTATTCAGAAAAGGCTCCATTGAAAAACTATCTACCAAACATAAATGATGTTCGAATTCTTTCTGCCTATCCAAACTGAGCACCCTGCTAAAATACTTAGACATATTCCTACTTATTTTACACCTGCCACCGCCACTACACCAATACTTTGTCTATTCTTTGAAACCAAACCAGTCTTCATCTATTATGATCCATTGACTCGTAAACCTGACTACTAGAGGATAGTGAATGGCTTCGAAAAATATTTCAATAATATTGATATTATAGTATTTATCTCAAATGATTAATCGCAATTAATGGTATTTAGAATAAAAGTTTATGTTTACATAATACATGAGTGTGTACTGAGTACTGTATATTTATTATGTATATATAAATACACACTCATACAGTGTGTATATATATATGTATATATATATATATATATATACATACCTTTTTTACATGTATTTATTTATTTATTAAATATATACATGCATGTGTATGTATTTATATATACATAATAAATATACACAGTAGACAAACATGTTATGCAAATAAAAACCTTTATTTTGGAGGCGATTAATCATGATATATTATATTATATTGTGTTAATGTGAAACTTGTAACAAAATATTTGAAAGTTGCTTTATGCAAATTAATGTTAAATAATTAGTTAAATAATAAATGTAAATAAATTTATATTATATTATACTGATGCTTCCAACTAAACCTGTCAGAATTCTTAAACTAAAAAAAACTTTTTATTGTTTATAAAGTCTATTGTCAATAAAGCAAATAAATGTTAAATTCATCTTGTATTACTGTATTTACATTACGACTAAATTCAGGGATGTCATGGGATCCTATCTGGGTGACAATCAGGAATAATCCGCTGGGCAAATAAGTCCTTCCAAAGTCCCGTGGAGCTTCCGAAAGATGGCATTGGTTCATCCCTCGGCAAATCTAATCTCCTTTGGTGCCCCGGAAGAGGATAAGATGTCTTTCGCTGCATCAGAGGAGGGGCTTTCGTTAAGATCAGCCGAAGAGGAAACCAAGCAGCCCCCCACCCCCAGTAGTTCAGAAAGAATCTTAGGCGGAGCTGGTGACCATGCTCCTCCGGCAGCCAAAAGGTATTGGGCCTGAGGTGAATCCCCCACCGACCCCCGAATGCTTGAGGCTGGACAATTGGTTTCTGGGCTTTGGGCGTGACTCCCAGCCATGCTCGGCCCCAGTACCTTTCTTCCCGTAGGTTTATGAAGAGCTCATCAAATCCCTTTGGCTGAACCTGGTGTAGATGGGTGACGCAGACAAAGTGTGCTTTCTTGACGCACCTACCAGGGCATCCTCTTTGGCGACACTGTCGAGAACTTTGCCCAGCAGTTCTCAGCAGTCCAGAAACAGACGGAGGCCATCAAACACATCTTGCCCCGGCGTGATGCCAAATCTCCTCCTGGCTGCCTCACCGTGGAAATGTCATTGACCGCTCCATTGATCCCGCTTGTTCGCAGACTGAGGGCCTGGCTAGCACTCCCCAGTCCAACTCGCTGGTTGATGAGGACGATCTGACTCGGCTGTGCTATTCAGTTCATCGGACACCCACCCAGGTTCACAGGCGTCCATTTCACCTCCGTTCATTCGGAGATGGATGCTTCTGTCCTGCGTGTGGAGATCACCGCCCTGCTGGCTAAGGATGCTGTCTAGCCTGTCCCTCTGAATTTTTATAGCCCCTATTTCATCGTACCCAAGAAGAATGGTGGGTTAAGGCTAATCCTGGATCTGCGTGTCCTGAATCGGTCCCTTCATCGGGTTCCGTTCAGGATGTTGACGCCAAAATGCATCCTCTCTTGCGTTCAACAATGGGATTAGTTTGCAGCCATCGACCTGAAGAACATGTAAACGGGTGCCCTGAATCCGCTTTTGGGAAAGGGTGTCCAAATACTCAACTTGATGACTGGCTAATTTTAGCCCACTCGAAGCCTCAGTTGTGCGAACACAGGGCCATGGTGCTTAGGCATTTCAGCCTATTGGGGCTCCTGGACAGGACCCTGACTGCAGTGGCATATCAATTGCCTCGAGTTGTTGGGCGTACTGCTTGCTCTGAACCGGTTTCAACCAATGTTGCAGGGCAGGCATTTGCTGGTCCGGACAGACAAAGTAGTGGCGTTGGCGTACATCGCCCATCAGGGTGGTGTTTGTTCCCGTCGCCTGTCGCAACTCGCCCACCATCTTCTCCTCTGGAGTCATTCACGGTTGAAATCACTGCGAGCTATTCCGGTTCCAAGGGACCTAAATAATGCATGCTGGACGATTCATGCTGGACGATCCAGCAGATTTGGACTCGATTCGGGGAGGCCCAGGTGGATCTGTTCGCCTCCCAAGAATCCTCCCACTACCAGTTGTTTTATTCCCTGACGGGGCCCCCCTCGTCAAGGATGCTCTGTCACAGGGCTTCTTTCACCCTCTTCGGATCTACCGTCTTATCCCACGTTTTTCTCCCACCATGTTCCCCTCACTTTAGTAAGCCCTCTTCCACACAAGACCCTGTGTGCTCCGACCCTAACTCCTGCTTCTTGTAAGAAAATCCATGTACCCCTGCAGGGCCCATTTACTGGCCTCCATGGCATTGGGATGGTTACGTTTGAGCTTTCATTTGGAATGACACGCTGTCCAGTCGCAGCCTGTCAGCATTTGGGCCTCCTACATGATGCAGTCCGGGTTGTAGCGTTTTTATAGGGACCCCATGACGTCATTCAATCACGTAACCTCATAGTGACTTACTGAAAGGGAATGTCTTGGTTACATATGTAACCCTCGTTCTCTGAAGAAGGGAACAGAGGCATTACGTCCCTCTTGCCAAATGGTCGGACTGCGCTGGGGAGTCGGTTGCGATTAGCTCCTCAGCAGAAACCTAATGGTGGTTTGCATGTCGCCATCTTATATACCTGTATGCACAGGGGAGTGGCTAGGCATGCAAAACCACTGACCAATTCTCATTGGCTTTTTCTCCACAGAGTCGATTGGTCTGCCAGGCGGGATCCCATGACGTCAGTCAATGATGTAATGTCTCTGTTGCCTCCTTTAGGGAACGAGGGTTACATACGTAACTGAGACATTTAGAGTCTTCAGTAATGAGCATACTTCATCTAAAAAATGCTGCTCCCGCCAGTGCACTCGCCTGCCGCTGTCAAACATTGCTCAGCGTGAGCGGTGTTTAATGCCCAGTAATTCTAATATTAATCATCTTACTATTAATTAAACCGGTTAAGTGCTAGTTGCGGTTTTATTAGTAGTGCCATTTGGATGTTGAAGTGACACTCCTAATGGGGCTGCACTTTAAAAAAAAAGGGGCATAATTGGCTTTGGCAATTCCATTTACTCAGGCGGCCACTTGCCCATCCCTCCTCCATCTATAATTCATCTAATTACTGATATTGTGGTGCGAGTCACTCTCAATTTAGGAGACAAACATCATTATTTAATATTAATAATGTCCAAAACATATGCATTTTCTCTCTTCCAGCATTCCCCCTTTTAATTTTTAATGATTTCTTAACACAACGGGTGAGAGCAATTCCAAATAGAACAACAAAAGAGGCCTCTTGTAGATGACCTTTTCGGCCTGTATTAGCAACACGTCAACTAACAATCAAGACAAAAGCCCAGCACAAGCAGATGGCATTGCCTGTGTTATTAATGAACGTTCAAAGTTAAAAGCATGCTAGCCTTTAGCGAAAAGTGGGTGGAATTGCGGGGTCTGGACGTTCAGTGGAATTCACCCTGCAGCTCATAATGAGCTCAGTGCTAGTCGTAGATGCTGTAGAGTTAAAGTAGAGGAGATGCTGTGATGCTGTAGATTATGTGGGGCAGTAAAACACAGACAAACTCCCGAGAACATGCGGGAGGTAAATGAAGTCCCAGGGGTGTTATATTCTCCAGCTCCAACTGATACATTTGTTTAATTCTCATCCGACAGTCAGCCTGTGCTGGCCCTCACATGTGTGGGGAGTGTGTGAGAGCAATAAAGGAAGGGGGAAGAAAAGAAATGAGAGCGAGGTATGCGAGTATTATTATGAGTATGTGCCGCGGGCTGGATGTCATTGTTTTTTCTTAAGGATAAGTTTCAGTGGCTGTTGTAAACCCTTGTGGATTTACTGTATATGTAGATGCTGCACAAGGCATATTGTATATTGGCTATATGTGCAGTGAGTAATTTAATAGCTAAATGAACAAAAGCCACCGAACGTTATGAATGGAAGAATGATCTCGCTCTGCTCACTTTCTTTCCATCATACAGTATGTTGTGCCCACATGTTTTTTTTCTGCTTACTCATGTATCTGGCTCAAACACAGATAAAGCTAACCTAGTAGTAAGCAGCTACATGACTCAGTAAATACAGCAAAAATGCAAGGCTAAAGTGTGTCTGACTGTACAATAGATTTATATTGTATAGACAAAATGCAAAAATATCCAAATGTGGACCAATTCACTGTTTAATAGTGGCTTGTTAGCATCCGTATTATTAACATATTCACGGTTTATTCGTTTTTATAAAGCACATATTTCGTACATCCCTAATATCCAATACCTAAATTTAACAACTACTGTATTAACTGTTAAAAACAATAGTGTTTAAGTAATAATAAGCAGCAAATTATAATTTTATTGAGGCAAAATTAATTAATTAAACTTTTATTCAGCAGAGTGCATTAATTGAGCATATTTATTAAACTAACGCTGTTCTTTTGAATTTTCTACTCACCAAAGAAAGCTGGAAAAGAGCATGGTTCCCACAACAGCAACAAAATCGCATCCATTTTTAACTGTGATAACGTTAAGAAAAAAAAGTCCAGTCACTATTATTTATTTAGCGCTATTTACCGTGTAAAATAGCCGTGTTATAGTATTAAATGAGGAAATAGTGTGTTGAAATACAGTGTCTTTCTCCCTCTGGACAGACAAGCCCAGTTTAAAGGTGCAATAGAATGCATTGAGAGAATATTTTAAATTGTTCTCTGATATGTACATAGAAGGTATGTAGCTTAGGTAAGGGGAAA
>JAUMHQ010000076.1:14020005-14048235 GCA_032361165.1 Enteromius paludinosus
GTGCATTTTATTTTATCATATGGTGAGCGTGAAACACGAAAAACATTAATTACACGATTTTATGGTAAAATCTGTTACTTTTCAAGTGAATCGGGTCAGTTGAGATCAAGAACAGCACACTGTCACTTTAATTCAGCGTCAGCGGCGCAGCAAAAATAGACTCGGCACCGAAACTATCGCAGCACTGACGCTTCTGCTCTGCTCCTGCTACGGGCTGACGCGCCACTCCTGCGTGCTGTTTGAAAGCACTCATCCGTTAACATGGGCGCCGGAAAAAATACGCGCTGCTCACGACCTGCTGACGCGTGCAGTGTGAAACCGGTGTAATAGAATGATTTCCTAGACCTAATGGCCTCTGAAAATTCACCATTGCCATCACATAAATAAATAACATTTTAAAATAGCGAACATTTTAATAATATTTAACAATATTACAGTTTTTACTTGTATTTTTATTAAATAAAATGCAGCCTTTTTTCAAAATGTTTTGCATTCAAAGTCTTAACATCACACAGTATATTACCCTGAGTGATTATATCAGTAGTTGTCTTTTATATACAAATAAAATATTCTAAATCATTTTAGATTATATAATTTTGGGTATATTTACCTACCAGTGCATGAACTGTACATCTAAACTGCTTTCTGTTTAGCTCCATCTAAGACAGCTCGTGACTGATTTTGTTTGTATGAATGTGTGATGGATGTGAAATATCCATCTTTAGAAACATTTCTTCGCTCAGGCCTGTGTACTGTGGTTTAAAGATGTAGTAAAGGAATCCACTGGGCTGTTTCGTTCAGTAGCTCGTAAGACTCTTCGCTCTTTTCTTTTCTCGTGCCGGGGCTGGCTCGGTGCTCCCAGCAGAACACTATAAGCTGTATAGTATGGTTCAACAGGTGCAGAGCTCTCTCGCCTGATCCGCTGCTGCAGGGCAGAGACAAAACATGTAGCACCTAAAATTAGTCTCTCCGGGAAGATGAGTTAAGGTTCTCCTTTTCACACCTTTACCTGGTAGGTGGATCCATCCTGGTTTGAAGACTACAGGAGCTGTCATTGCAAATACGCATGTCAATGAGGCAGGACGTTAATTGCCTTTGTGGGGTGGCGCGATGCATGCTCAGGTGTGTGTAGTCTAGCCGCAGCTGCGCAAATGAGATTTGGATATTCGCCGACGGTGTCTCCTTGCTAGAGATAATTGACCTGCAGGGTCTGCCTCTGAGCTGCCCGCCCCCCCATCCTCTACAGTCCTTGACAGTCTGGGACCCTCTGATTGGTCGGTAGTCAGCATTAAAAAGCAGCCCTCTGACCCAAGCCCCCCGTTCCCCCACCCTTTCTCTTCTTCAGCTCCTTCACAAGGACATACAGGAGCTGAGGTGGCCAAACCAGCGGCTCTTCTGCATGGCCCCCCACACCTATAACACACACACACAAATGCTTGTACACCTACTGCTTAGTCATTTGTTTCTGTTGTCACCTATCCAGGGCTTAATTAGCTGAGAACATCATGTTAGGACTCGTGTCCGTGTACCAGCTACAGCAGAGACCGCTGTTCACACTTTGTTGTTGATGTTTGAATAATGAAATTTTAGACACTTCCTGTGTGAATGTGTGATTTCTGTGCAACTTGAGTAATCTTGCAGAATTTAAAAAAAAAAAAAAAAAGAACATTCTGGTGGTCTTCATTGGTTTTGACAAGCAAATAGTCCTGCCCCAAACTTGTTCTATTAGTTCAGCTACTCAATACATAAAAAAGTCCTTTCATCAACTACACTTTTGGACCTTCCAGAGACACTTTTTTCATTATCTCTTTAATTTGTAATGTCTAACAATATCAGTACCCCCTTGTTTTTTGGTAACAGATTTAGAATAGGGAGCATATGTTAACTGTTAACCAAGAGCTAACCAAGCTACTTTGCTGCTTATTAATACTAAGGTAGTGTTTAAGTTTAGGTATGGGGCAGGATTAAGAGATATGAAATATGGTAATGTAGAGTAAGGCATTATTATGTGCAGTGAGTACAAATAAACAGCTAATAGTCTAGTAACATGCATGCTAATAATAAAAAATAAATAAAATTCCCAAGCAAAGTATTTTCCATGATGTTGTCACACTCAGCTGGATGTGCCTTATGTACAGATTTAGAGCTTGATATTTCATTTTAAGCTCTTCAGTGATGCTTTTGTCTCTTTTGGTAAATAAGTACACTTTTGAACAATTCTGAAAAATTAGGGGCAAAATTATTTATTATTTATTATTAATATCATTTATTTATTAGATTAATTATGTATTTACAATTAATGCATTCCTATGTTTAAGATGGATTTTCTGGGTATGAGACAAAGGTAAAATAATTAAATCTTGAAAGACAAGATGCAATATTTAAAAAAATTAAAATTAAAATTTAGCTTTGGTATTAACGAAAACAGTACTGTCATATACGGTTGAATAATCTTTTATTTTTCATATTTTTCCGTGTCCTAAAAGTGTTAAATTAAATAAACAAAAATGAAATTCTATTCCTAGACCTAGAAGGGACTCTGAGGATGCCACAATGCCGCTGAACACCTCCTGGTATTGTGGTAGGTGGAACCCTGGAGAAAAGCACAACAGTAGGAGGTTAGAGTCGTGCGGTTAAGTCTGCATCCTTAAAGTACAAATTGATTACATATATGTATATGCCTTTTGGGCTCTGCAAGCACAGCATTCATGTGTGCTGTTTGTGTGGGTGTGGTGTAACCAGATCAGTCTCTGTCGTAGAGCCCCTCTGTTTTGCGGAGAGCTGTGCTTGTACAGGAGGGGGAGCGCTTAGTGTGTTTCATGGTTAATTCTGTGTCAGTTAGTTGACTGCTACCTTCCCTCCAGCTAAAAGTGCACAGTGAAACACAAGCCCAAAGAAATCCTCTGGCTTTGACAGCCGAGCTGTTCAATCATTTATCTGTAGGCCTGGGGCCATGAATCAGTGTCAACAAACATTCCATTGAAATCATATCAAGCCTGCTCTGTTCTGCTGTTTCTTTCTTTCACACTCTCGTGCTCCTTTCTTTCCCTCTACTGCTGTCTCCCTATCCCTTTTTCCTCTTTTCATCCCCACAAGGCCCCTGTGTGATGGAACTATATGTTTTCTTTTGTTTGACATGGGCCGACTCATTACCAGCTCCACTGAGAGCTCACACTTTGTTGATTTTTTTATCTCTTTTGGGTCTTGGTTGCATTTTGACCTGTTGACAAGCCTGGACCTCACTTTAAAACGCAAGGCGCATTGTCATGAAGTGAATCCACATTTCTAAATGTACTGTGGTGTTCACATATCAAACAACTGTAAAACTATTTGTAGAAATACCTTTGATAGCCTTTAGTTTATGTTTTCTATAAGCCTAAACAATGAAATGTCATGACTCAAGCAGAATATATACAAAACTTGACTGAAATAGTTATATATTTATAGTTACCTAGTTATTACATAGTTATAGTCTACTTGAATATTGTTATTATTATCAGAAAGAATGCATGAAGTGTTGAATTTGAATTTGAATTATGTTACAATTTCAATTTTTCTTTTTTAATATATATATTTAAAAAGTGATTTATTAATGAATTTTCAGCAGCCCTTTCTCCAGTTTTCAGTGTCAAATTATCGTTTAGAAGTAGGATTCTTCAGAGTACAATTAGAATTCAGAATTAAGAGGTAGATTTTAACAATGCAAAACTCTTGAATGAAAGCATCAAGAGTTTTGAGCAGTATTGTCTCTAAATGTTTGAATGTTTGTTTTAATTTTCAACTAAAATTTAATGTTGTTACACAAACTTACATGCGATTTTAGGAGTATGAATATGACACAGTGAAAGATAAAAATGCAAAACTGAACACTCTGCATTTCACTGTTCTCCTCTTCTTTGTTGATTTATACCAGCCTTTTCTGGAGGGCCTTTATATGCTGATTTGGAGGGTTTTAAGCAGGTGAAGTGGACAGAGGCCAATGTGCTTTTTTTTTTGCCACTTCCTGTGCTTCAGGCAATGAAGCTGAAGCCGAATCAGAGGATTTCACTCTTCCTGTACGCCTCCCTTACTGTACGTCTCCTCAGAACCACCGTGGACCCCAGAGAGAGCCAGACCACAAGAGTGTGGAAGTGAGGGGAAAAAAACAAACGAATACAGCGAGCTTAATTATTAAAAACACCCTAAACTGATCCCTCCCATTTTTCTCTTGAAGAGTGGAGCGTATCCTCACCGGACCTTTGGTTCAGGGCTCAGCTCTCTTTTGCTCTGTTTATGTTTACATCCCCTCAGGTGGTGAAGGCAATTCGGTGCCTCATGGATCCAACATATCAATTTGTCTCTGCGCGGTTGGGCCTACCTCTGCTGGGATTGCTATGCAGCTCAGAGCCAATAACTTTGATCATGCAAAGTCAGATTGTTGATGGGCAGCGTCTCCTACAAAGCTCAATTCTCATTCCTTGTGTATCCGCTGCTCTCACAGTGAAGGCATCAAAACAAAGTTGGCTTCACAAAACGAGAGATGAAACAGATACTAAGTGCATTGGGCTTTTAGTTCTTTTAGTTCCTCTGAAGAAGGAGCTGTAAAGTGCTTGCCAGATTGAGGGATGCTTGAATCCAAAAGCCTACTTCTTACTTTCCCTCCGTGTCTCCTTTTCCCTCAGTCTTTTTCTCAGTTTCCCATCCCACCCATTCAGTCTTTTAGCGTCTGTGATATGGCCTGCAACGCTTGGTACAAATGAAATCTATTGTCCAGTAGCTTTCAGGTAAAGACGAAGCTTCAAAGGGATGTCTGAATTATCGTCCTCCTCCTCCTGCATTGAGCTGCCTCTCTCTCAGACAGTCACTCGTACCGCTTCTCCCGCTTGCCATAGAGCTGCACTTTCCACTTTTGCTCTGAGAAAAGAACGACATGTCCTGAAGGCTTCATAAAGACTGGGCCTTCTAAGGATATCTGATAACTGACAGTTCTGTAACCTGCTTCAGGGCATATTAGTATTAGTGGCATATTCTGCATCTCTGATTTATTTGCTGGTTAATAGTGACATGATCGGTCATGGTCAGTCCAGCTTATTTTTGGGGAGTTTTAGAGTAATTATTGTGTTATTTCTGAGTTCTGACCCAGCAAATTAAATCAAAACATAGAATGCGGCAATAAAAAATGCAGTTTGCATTTTAAAAATCATCTTGTAATCTGCTTGTACTGTATCTTGCATTTGAGTCCTTCAAAGAAACCTGTGTACACATAACACACAGACTATTAAACAATGATTTTTGGAAGGTTTGACGTGGGTCATGAATTAACAGTGAGCTCTGTGTCTGTGCCAATTGGCAAAGAACCCCTAACAAGTTTCTGACCCATGCTGGAATAATGCCCAGTAGAAAATCAAAGCCCACCTCTAGATCATGCATTTAAAGTTTATTTTTTAATATTTCAGTACTTGAATTAATCAGAGCGCTGCTCTGCACTTATAGCAAGACCTCCATTTATTCATTGTGCATTGATGCAGGCTGTATTTGCTATGATGTATTGCAGATACATACAGTTTGACATACTAAGCTACTGAAAAGGGCAAAAAAGAAGTAGTACTTAAGATTTTATAAACCTTGCCAACGTTTGCAAAAAAATAGTGATTCGGGTAAGTTCAATCAGTGAATATTTTTTTCTGAACAGGACAAGGTTTTGCTTAACTTTAAAATCTGAAACCATATTGTATTTCCTTTGTGAGAATCTCATAGAAATGTCTGTGTTAAGTGTTTGTGAACGTGGTAACGGAGAGCTGCTCACACAGATGGCTCCCAAGACAGCCTTTCAATTACTGCAACAGTTTAAATGTCCGCGTCTGATTGGAATGTGTTGGGAATAGGCACAAAAGGCCCTGTGTGGAACGGATCCAAGTCATTGCCACTCACTCTGTCAGTCTGGATGCTCTCCAAGGTTATTTCATCGATGGCTGCTGCGTCTTCCAATTCCCTCGACCCCTGATAGTACACAATACACTTTCTCCTTCTCTTTCTTCCTCCCCTCAAACACACACACAATCACTGATGAAGTAAACCACCCTCCTAATCCTGTATTACTTTGATTTATGTGTTGTTTATTTTCTCAAAGCAATTAAATCACTTATCAAATTACTGGTGTGGAGTTAATATAATTAATTTTGCCACTTTGAGATTTCAGCTCTGATGTGTTGTGTGTTTCAGTTTGTACATGAAACACATAAATTGCATGTGGGTTCGGATAGATGTACAGTAGAAAATACACTTTTTGCGAACACTTTGTATAGTATAGTTAGGAACCATGATGCTATTGCTTTTAGAGCATCAGGTCAGTTTTTTACAACACATGCTTGTTGACATGTTGGCAAAAGGATATCATGTTGGGGTTTTATGCTTACTTTTCTCTGAAATGTCCAGTGAAAGGTTCTAAGTATTAAGTTCAGAAATACATGAATGTGAAAAAAATGTATGTTAACACAGCACTTGAGTGTCACCAAAAGGTTAATGCTGTATCAGGTTTGCAAAAATAACATACTACCTACAATAAACCCTTACCCTAAACGTGTTAACAAAACCAAACATGTAATGATAAATATAATATAAATAATTTTGAGAAGAAGCCATGCCATTTTAATCAATGTAAAGGTGTTTTAATATTGTGCAAGGAACCATGCAGAAATAAATCTGTATTAATCGATAGATAATCTGCAGTGTAATCACAATTTGGGTGAAAAAGAAAAAAAAAAACTGCAGTAAATTTTAAGTAAAATGTAGTGGAGACACATTTTTCCAATGAGCCTTTGTTAACATTTTTAGTAGCTCTGAGGATTTGTTGCCTTTCCAAAATGGGCTGCTTTTTATAAAACATTGCCTTCTTCCTAGCAATTTAACGGAACATTGTGACCCCTTCCACCCCCTTTAAACTCAGACCTAAAAGATTATAAATTAGTATAAGTGGGGGATGAGAGCAGGATTAAGGATGCTGCATAATCTAAAACAAAGGATGCTTTTTCCAAAACGGGGTGACGGGGCAGATTAGAACTGCGTCGGTTAGTGCTTATGGGACTTTTCCCTTAGAAAGATGCACACTTGTTCTCTTTACCCACCTCCTCGGGTACACCATCACTGCCGTAATGAGGTAGCATGGGAAATCGACATAATACTAGCTAATAAGGGCGAGGAAGGCAGATTTTATTAGGTTAGGGGAAGATGCACATCTCTTTGGGTGTCTATCAGAACAGCGACTTAGACTTCAGCAAACTGCTCTGACGACGATTGAGTCCAATAATATTACGCCAATAGTGATGTAAGACAATGCTGGCGAACCAAGGGTGTGGGTGCTGAGATATGTGCTGTAATTGAGCAGCTGGAGCAATTGGAGGCCATGGGACGCACTTTTAATTTCATCACTCCGTCAGCTTTTATTAAAACTCATTCGTCATGAAGAGGAGAGCGAGAGGTTGGGCTGTGTGTGTGAGGCTGTATTGCCATTGGGGCTTTGGAAAGAGCGGAAGGACTCATGATATTGGGGAGATTGATGACGAAGCTTGATTTTTAGGCATAAGCGTCGAGAGAATCCCTTCCACATTATATACGCAAACATCAGCCCAGCCGTCAAGGCCATTTGTTACTGTCTAGGGAGGTCAGTGAAGTTGGGGAACGTGCACTGCTCTGGGATAGGCTGCATGAGAACGTATAAACCCAAGTCGGATAATTATCAGTCACATTGATCCAAAGTCCAAGTGCAGTGAATTCACCCAGTGTATTGAATTGCCGTTAATAGCTGTTTTTCCTCACAGGCTAATGAGATTACTTCAGCCTGCCGTCGTTCTTGTTTTGTTGGTTGAAAAAATAGAGGGCCTTGTTTGTTGCTGGCATTGTTTGTTGTTGCGTTGTGTTTTGTTTTCACAAGGGACTGTAAAAGAGGGCACACATATGCTAGTTAGTTCTCAGATAGGGCTGATAGCTTAGTCTTGGCACACAGTTTTTGAAGTGTCATCAAAGTGTAAACCCCCGTCTCCCCTCCTTCTTTCTTTTCCTCTGAACCCTCTCTGTCCTCTACACTGTCATCCGACCGATCCTCGGCAGCTCCATCACGCCTCCTTCAATCAAAGCAAATTAAATGATTCATTATTTCTTCCCGCCCACCAAAAGATGTAGAAACATGAAAAATAAAAGAAAGGCACTAGTGAGAACGGCTTTTACATCTTCTTCCATTCACTTTTTATACAGTACATGTGTGCAACTTGCACTAACCCCCCCCCCACACACACACAAAAAAAGAAAAAGAAGGGGAGAATAAAATGAAGTGTGACAACATATGAATTTCAAATTTGCGGAGAGACATCAAAGTGCACCATCCTGGGTGCCTTCGACAAGGACGCACACTGATTTTTAATCCGGTCCCCCCGATTGTATCGCCACCCTAACGAAGAGTTGAGCGGGGCCCTGCCAGAGAGAGTGGCACCGGGCAGAGGGAGATAGAGAGAGTGAAAGATCAGAGACGAGGGAAGAGGAGATGGAGGAGGAGGAAGGCGAGAAGAAAGGGGAAGCTTTTCCAAACACAGGCGGCCGAGCCCTTTGTTGTCGTCTCGATCAGAGGGGCCCTTTCATCAGAGCGGGAACCGTTTCCACTCCTCTCAGTTTTGGTAAGGGGGAGTGAGAGAGAGAGTGTGTGTGTGTGTGTGTGTGCACATTCAAGTGTTTGGTTTTGGAGCGTACCTCTCGTACATCAGCATCCGAAGACTTCAGATTCTGTTCAAACTTTAGTTATTGTTTAAATATGACACTATCTGTTGTTTTTTGTTTTTTCCTAAGCGTCTCTGAGAATTAATAGATATTATTGTCATTAGGGGCCATGCATTTTTCTAAGAGGACATGAAAGATTATTTTGCATTTTTATTTTCAAAAATATTTTCTCTCTGTGAAATTGTGCTTGTTGCAGAAACATCGATGTAATATCTTAAAGGGACAGTACACTTATAATCATTTATTCACTATCATGTCATTCCAAATCTATATGACTTCCTTTCATATGTGAAACATATGGAAGATATTTTGAATAATGTTGCTTCCATTAGCTTCCATTTTATTCAAAAATTTTTTAGCTTAGACATTTTTGTCGTGTTTCCAGTCAAAATATCAAAAAATTTTTAAATCATAAAGATTTTTCTAGGCAAGTTTAAATCATTGCTTGTTTCAAGATGTTTTTTCCCAGAAGTAAACAGCCAATGGGGTAAGCAAAATAATCTTGTTTTCTGTTTGAAATAAATGTATTTTTAGATATTCTGGCTGGAAACATGACATTTTAAGTTTTTTTTGTTTTTTTTTTCAATAAAATGAAAGCCAATGGAAACTGAAAGTGATTGCTTTGAGAATTTATTTTGCTCTCTTGATTAATTAATGACTTTTTATTTATGCATAAATACTGAATGTACAGTACCAAAAAATAAAATAAATAATTACAACATTGATAGACAAGATGGTAAGTTTCATTTTCTTATTTGTCAAACATATACTTTACCATGTTGACCAATAATTGAATTGCCAATACTTATTTACTTTCCAAAGCTATTTTTAGTAACATTTGTCACTTGAGGAGTGTTCATTTTGGACCCCGTTTGTAAGCATAACCAAATTAACAATTTTGTGCAACAGCTCTCTGAGCATACGGTGACATCACAGAGAGACAGAACAGACATAAAACAGTACCAGCAACACTGCTATAGTGCCAGTCCTCTAGCAACTAGAGGAAGGAGAGTCTAAAGCATGAGAGAGAGTGTGTTCACAGCCAAGTATACTGCAAGGAAAGCTGCCTTCAAGCAGTGTCAGGGGGTCAAATCCTAAATGGCTTTTACACATTTTACACACAAACGCATTTGCTCGCTCTCTCTGTCAAACAAGAAGCTTTACTACCAACACAAATACAGATTTAAAGATCTCAGTTGACAGTACAGGTACCCTTGAGTACAGCACCCTAGATTGCTCCAGGGAACCTGTCTCTGCAAGTAGCGACTGTAATTTCCAAAAACACACTTTCTACAAAATACTGTTTTACTATTTTATTGTTTTAGAGGCATCTTCAAAATTACATCACATATCATTTTTTTAAATATTAAACAATGATAACAGCAATAATAATCAACATTATCAGTAGTAAAATTTATCTTAATTTATTACTTTATTTCTATTTATTTTTAATTACAATAATTGTTATTATTATGCTTGTTCATTATTGTAAAAAAAAATACATATAGAAATGTTCAGTGACAGTGTTTGTGATATAGAGAGAGAGAAAGATAGAAAGAGTAAAGAGTTTGGATGTGACACTTTTGGTTACATGATGCCCCATGGCCTTACCTGAGCGCATATGGTACACCTGTTCCGGTCTACATCCTGCGCATGCATCCCTGCAAGATACAAAGAAGTGTGAATGTGAGTCTGCACCTCACTTAAAATGAACCAACACATTTGCACATCTTCATTCCTTCATTCCTTAGAGCACACGTTTGCCAGGAAACAATATCCTAATTTATACCCATGTTAATCACAGGTAATGTGCGTAAATCTGCACATGACCTCTTTGTTATTTTTCGCTTCCTGGCAGAGTCCTCAAACATAATAAAATTCAGAAGCTCAGGTTTGTGTCATTCCTAACCCCCATGCAACAGCAAAGTTTCCTGATGGTCTAAAAGAGCAGGGACTGTTTAGGGACTCTCTGTAGCTAAAAGTTGTTTTATATTTTTTTTAGAAAAAGAAATTGAAAAGAAAATGTAAACATTTAAAGAAATCTCTTTTATGCCCATAGCTGCATTCAGAAAGGAGCTGTGACTCAAAATCTTGTACCCATGGGTATTTGAGGGAGTTTACATGATTCCTTTCTTTTTCAAGTCCTCTTCATACCCTTAGCAGGAAAATCTGATATATTACTGATGTAATATCATGTGTGTAGACAGACCTGACTTTTCCTCTATTAAATGCCCTGTTTTCTCATGAAAGCTGCTTTATAATATATATATGTATGCATATTTGTGTGTGTGTGTGTGTGTGTGTGTTGCAAAAGTGCTATTTTGAAAAAAAGGCCACTTTGATATTAGATCAATAAATAACATTTTAGATATAGTCAAATAGAATATGGTAGAAATTGTAAATTGAAACTGTTTTTATTTATTTTATTTCTTAATCAAATAAATTCAGCCGTCATGAGCATAAAAACTATATAAAAAGTAAACAACTAAAAAAGGAGGTATTTTACTCATCATGGTGAGTGTATAAGAGACTGAATAAAAAGTCTCTAAACTCTCATCTTAATAGCCACTACGATTCTACATCAAATCTCAGGTCACTTTCTCAATGTAAGTGTGACTCAAGTCCGGGTCTCTTCTGTCAGAATGCGGTTGGTACAAGAGAGAAGAGTGTATGTATGTATGTAAGGACAATAAAGCAATAGAGATGTGCCTGGTTCGAGAGTGTAAGAGAGAGAGCACTGCCTCCGGCTACCATTATGTCTTCCGTTTGTCTGTAGAAGTATGGGTCAGTGTGTGTGAGAGGGAGTTTGTGTCTGCTTGCTGTGGTTAGCGGTTAGTGTGTGTGTGTGTGTGTGTTGGAGGACAGGGGTTGTTCTCATTATCATGTGGTGTGTGTGATTAGCAGGCTAGCTGCTGCAGTAGGCAGGCTGCATCGTTTACCATGCTGTCAACACTACAGCCTTCCACCAAGCCCTGCTATTACTCACCATACAACACACACACACACCCCGACGTGCTCGCTACATGTGTGGGTGTGCATGACCAAGACAAAATGCAGCAGAACTGTACGAGAGCATTCATATACATAATTTGCATAGTATCGAACTCAAATCAAATCAGCGCATACATAATTGAGAGTGATGGCGAAAGAAAAAACTTTTTTTTTTTTGCACGTATCCTTGTATGATACTGAGATGAATCAACCGCAAAAGCCAGATTAACACACATGACAGTTGAACCGTAAATGCGTACAGTATGAATAAGGAGAGAGATTTCTGTGAACCACACGCATGAGTCTGAAAAGCAAATCGACAAAGCCTGTCACAAAAGCATGGGCGGTTGGTGGCGGCCTGAAATGATTCTTCAGCATTAAAGTGTGTTAAAAAATCGGAATCTTTTTAATTGCCAAAAAAAAAAGGTTGAGGAGTTCTTTAGTAGAACAAGTTGGGTAATTCAGAAAAGCTCAAAAAATAGGTGTCACAATCAGAGATGCCTTCTCTTAAAAACGCTTTCCCACCCCAAAGATGGAAAGAAAAGAGCATGAGAGAGAAAAAGCGCATCTAAAAGAAACGAAGGGATTAGGGCTTTGCAAGAGTTTACTACGCTCATTTTGCGCGGGGACCTGCAGGATTATAGATAACAAATGTTAGCAGAGTGCTCTGACCTGCTTGCGAGAGAAAAGTGCGTCTGTTCGTGCTAAAACAGCAGAGTCTGCTTTTGCAATGCTGCTTAAAGAAAGAAAAGAAGTGCAGGAGAAAAAGATAAAGAGGAGTATCGAAGCGGGTGGGAGGAGTGAAGCAAGAAAAAGAAGGGCTGCTTGTAAGTTGCACGCTTGCCAAGACACAGCCGGGGTGGTGTATCGCACAGCGATTGTTAATTAATGAAGCGATTAATTGTGTCGACCGGGCGATTGAGGAGATTTTCAGCGAGGTGCAAACCTTAAGCCGATTTACGCTGAGTCTACAGGCTCTGTGTGTGTGTGTGTGTTACACTTTCCACTCAAGCAAACAAGCCAAATCTCATCTAAGCCTTCCTATAAACTCTTATTGCTAATCATCAGCCATGCATTCCCAGCATGCTCCGGCCTTCTCTCCCTCCCAGTCCATTCCAGGACCTGCAGGGCTGAAATTGCAGTTGGGGCCTGGGGGATTCAAGGCTTTGCTATCTTGACTGACCCAAGCGCCAGCTGCTCTCAGACCGGTCAATCCTCAATTAAAAGCAGTCTAATTTAATTCAGTCTGTCCTGGCGAGTGCTTGACCACAGACGACATAGAGACAGGAGCACTTGGCGTCTGGTCGTGACCCCTTTTGGGCTGAAGCTGGTCTGGTCACTCTGCTGTTTGCCATCACTGTCTCTTAGCCTCCACAGTACAGAAACACACACATGAGGCACGTAACCCCGTGGCTAGAAGTTCAGTGTGAGTATATCGTGGTGAACCCAAAGCATCTGTTGCTAAAGCAGCCTTCTTGATATCATACGGTCGAATTCATACACAAACGCCCCTTGATCCCGTTATTGCCGCTTTCAATGGACTTCTCAGATGTCTCTAAAGCAAGTCCTCGGTCCTTTCAGGCCCCTTTGAGCCTAATAAAACACAAAAGCGGGAAAAACAGACAGAATGAGTAAACACAGTGGAACTCCGCGGAATGACCGAAGGGAGCGATTTGGGTTCATTAGGCATGCATTAACATGAATTACTATCTAATTAAAAGGAAGCAACTCATTAATAAGTTTGGTGAGGGCTCTCTTGAGTGTGCAGTGACATGTGGAACTCTGCGGCTTTGCGCTGGCTTAGCCTCACTGTTTCTGCCACCAGGGAAGAGAGATGGCTCTTAAAATACTCCAGTGCAACAGACAGTTTACATGAGGAAACCCACAAAGGTTTGCCAAATCAATCATTAAATATTTAAGTGACGGAATAGTGATTAAGTACTTTACACAAGGTTCTTAGAAATTTTGCTGTTCCCAAGCTGAGCTTGTCAAAAGGAAAAAAAGGAACAGCTGTGGGTTTTCTGACTATAATACTCTGTAAGCAGTAAACAGGTGTTGATGGAAAGCTACTAATTATCATTTGTAATTTACCACTTGAGCAATGCAAGGAACATACAAATGCATACAACAAAAGTTTGCAAAATATATTTTTATGCATATTAGCAATAAAAACAAATTATTTCATTAATTGATGCATTCATTATTAAAAATTATATTAAAATATTAAACTCATTTAGTTAATATGTACATTTATATTTAAATGAACTAACGCATTATATAAAATAAGAAATTGAATTATAAATTGTTATTATTTACTTGCAATTCATTGTTATTGCTAAGCATTTGCCAAAAAAAAAAAGAAATGTAGGATGTTGGGTCATGTAAAATATTACGCTTAATTTTGTTATATTACTAATTCTCCAACAACTATAATTATTAAATTAAAAAGTTTATAATGTGCATCACCTTTTTTTCCCCTCAGCATCTGCTTTCACAGAAGGAAAATAATGTTTGCATGATATTTTCTCTATCATCATCATCAGCTTTCAGCTCCATTAGTCCTGTCAGGAGAGATGATGAAACTCGATCAGCATCAAGCTGTGTATTATTATAAAAATAAATCTATAAAAAGAACATCATGGCTACACTTTATAGACGTTTTCATAAATAAGTCATTATTAAACATTTCAGAATGTTTACGAGATGGTTAGATAATATGCATTCTTCATACTTTCGTATGTGAAATACTGATCAACATTGTATGATGTTTGATAATTACTTATGAAGTTATTATAAGGTATCATTTAATGAAATGTAAGACTAACAAGAGGCCATATATATAATAAATCTGAGTTCTGAAGTTCTAGTGAACCAGACATTCAACAGAAATGCATGATTCAGAGGTCAAGTCCTGAAATCCAAAGAACAATTTGATATCAAGCAAAAGTGAACAGAAAATATTTGCCATTGCAATCATCCACCAAGCCTTAACATTAATGTCAGCGGTTGATAAGTGAGCGGATGGGTGTAGTGGCAGCTTGTCCAACATTACAAACCCACTGCATCACAGGGATTGAGGGGAAAGTGACGTTGATTTGATTGACCATTGTGCAGGCAGACAGTGGAAGAGAGGCCCAATGTATTCAGGAGCATGCTTCTAACCCCTTCAGCCCACAAGCTGTTTACCACTCTATCAGCTGCTTACCAAGGGTCTGGCTGCCATCCATATTCAGACGGCACAAATTCCACTGCTTATCTCACAAGCCCCCCTCCAAAAGCTCCCGTTCCCCTCTGCACATACATACATACATACATAAACACATCTTTATGGAAGCAAGTGGCAACTGCACACCCAGAAGGGGGCAGGATAAAGATCACCTTGAATTCAAAGCAAAGGACTGAGGCCTTGGTGGACAGAACGGACAGCGACACAGGTTGTGGTGCCCAACTATGTGTGTGAATGCATGTGAGAGAAAAAGATTGAAGAAGGTCTACGTTTTTTAAATGAAAAGCACAAGAAAAATATACATTTAATAATAATAATTATAGATAGAAAGGACTACATTCATCTGCACAAAAAATAGTTGGGAGTGTATTATAATTGGAGAAAAATGGAAAAAGAAAAACGTGATTTTGATGACTGCACTAAGGAACTATACAAAAGGTGATGGTCAATTCATTTTAGTTAAAGCAGATATGATCTGGAATCAAATGCCTCCTAATTTTGTTTAAAAACTCTCTAGGGCCAGGGTTCTTTTAACCAGGGGACCCCTGGGGGTCTGTGAAGGTACTGCAGAGGTCTGAGGGGACGATATATGAAACTGGATTACTACTTGCATAATGTTCTGGTGAGCACTATGCAATTTAATAATGATAATGCGAGAAATTACAGACTGTTATTGGGAAAATAAAGCTTTCTATATTTGGGGGTCCCGTTGCGTCTGCATGGAGATCCCTGGGTCTATAACTGTTGAAATCCCCTATCTGGGATACAAAAATTTGGTGATTTAAAAACATTGTTTAGTCTATAAAATACTAGATTGACTGAATGCACTTCTGAACCTTTATATATTCAAAATCCTATGAAATGCTGGTAATGGAAAAATTGAATGTGGGTAGCCTGCAATTTATAAATAGGGTTGCCATCCATTAAAAAGTACCTACTGTGCATAGAATTAAGTGCGTTAAAAAAAGAGAAGAAGTCAGGTTAGTCTCTTAGCTGTTTCTCACACACTTTATGTTTTAAAAAGGCTTGTTCTCTGGCTGTGAGGGAAGAGTACCCTTCTCTCTTTGCACTGGCCAGTGATTGAAGTTAGGAACTCACTCCATGGCTAATTGCACGCCGGTGCTTTCACATGAATATTCATGCCTGCGTCTTCAGGGCCCCGCCTAATTAGCCCAAAGATAAGTCGAGAGTTGGAGAGAGATAGCCCACACCTTTTACGGAAAGGAAAACATTCCCGTTCCATTCCCTCGGGATGCTTGCGGAATCGCCTGAGTTCATTAACCAAAAAAGAGAGAAAGAGGTACCTGAAAAAGCGCAGGATGGGTCTGTAAATTCGTGGCTACCCATTACACATGTCTGTCAAAGCGAGCCGGTGAAAACACACACGGGTAAAATGCAATGAGAGGTGAATCTTTAGTGCAGCGGATCTTTAATTAAAACGCTCATTTCAGTCTATGTGTATGGCACTTTCTAAAGTTGGGTAAAAATTGGTTATTTTTGAAAGAGTTAGAAAGTGTCTGAGTTTACTTTTCTCAGCATTTTTTTTCTGTCGCCTACAGTGGCATCCCTCATTAGGCCACTGACGCCTAAAAAGATAAATTGTAATTATTTTCCCTTGTTTGCGTATTGCTTTCCAACATTATTTTGTATTATTGATCAGCCTACATCACACGAAATATTACAGTGCATTACACACTATTAAGTATGCACCAACTTACGCTACAGACGCTGGCGAATTAGTTTACCCTGCGTATGTTTAAGATGAAGCCTTTTCGCTTTGTAACTTGTAACTTATAGTTTTATATGAGTGGTCCTAAACATTTTAGAGCATTTAAAAGTGTTCTGCAATAAAATTCATGCCAATGCAGAAATGTGAATTTCTGTATGCCGCTACAACACGTGAAGGAAAAGGTCGAAACAATGAAACTTTTTTAATCTCTAATATGATAATGAACGCTTTGCACGTGAATTCTTTCTGCTTTTGGCGCCCACAGATAACGCCGTGTATATTTGCTGTTTTTCTGAACTCATACTCCTGTGCACTTTTACGGCCTGTGGTTAATGGAGGGTTTGACCGACCAGACTCTAATTATATTCAAGTGGAGGGGGTCCCTCGCGCAGATTAAAGCACGTGACCACAGGCGCGTGATTCGTGAGAAAAAAAAACCTGATCAGTAGAAGCCAATCTTACATTGTTTTAAACGAAAGAAAACATTTTGTAAGCAAATTAACTAAGCGTTTTTCATACAGAGCTTCCTGAATAGCATATGATTTAATGAGATAATAAAAACACATTTTCCTGCAAAGGCTTTAATGTATTATTTTAATATTTTCATTCAAGCCCAGCCAGGGCTAAGCTAAAGAAAATCAACTTATAACAGTGATAAGTAAAACTTTTTCTTAAACTTCGAGCTGTAAAATGCTGTAACCAGATTTAGTACATCCTGGAAACTCAAAGGCCACATTTGTTCTCTACTGTCTTTCATTGCCATCTTACAAAACAAGGGCTATTATTTGTCTTTTCCTGTATGGCAAATCATTCATCTGCAGGATCAGTGTGATCCTTTCAAACCGCTCTCCATAGCAACCTCGTGCATCCCAGGAAAAATTCACCTCGCTCCACACAAGGCCATATTCTTTGCGATGGAAAAAAAAGGAGCATCTGGGCGCTTTTTGAACCACTTTCTTTCGCTGGCAAACTAAGCGAAGAGTTTGACTGTGCTGCTACTGTGACGCAGCTCTCTGGGCATAAATGACCCCTCTTTTTATAGACTTCCAAATGAGAGCAACTGTACAGTGAAGCATCCTCATTAACTGCGGATCTCTGGGGCAAAACCGGCCATCGCATTGCAATCGGCTATACAGTACGATTTAGATTCAAAATCTTGCCATCTGCTTTCCTATAACTCCTTGTGGCTTGCATGTTAATTTTCGTCCTAGATCACGCACAAAAATATATTGAATTTGGGATATTGTCGTGGACAGTACCGCGTCTTTAATCATAAAGAAACAGTGGTTAAAAATTGCAGTTGTTTAGAAATCTAATTCAGAAAATATATTCTAAAAGTAAAGGAGTCTAATGCTTTAATGTAATTTTATACGTAAAGATGTAAAGTCGTTAGAAAACACGTTAGTTTAGATGTTTACTAAAGTTATACAAATAAAAAATAAAAAAACGCGTAAACGTTGCTCTTAAGAAGACAGATGCATGCCAGTTTGTGTCAACCACCTGAGAAAATCGTATTAAAGTAACCGACATTATGCTTTATCTGTTATACATGACGCGTTATCATCAGCAGAGAAATTTTAGAAATTTCTTCTACAAGTGTTATTGCATATGTGATAAATAAATAACTGGTGTCTTTATATAACCACGCCTTTGACAGAGTGGTGACGAGCACTTGTGACCCCAAGAACATCATTTAGGTTACACTTCCATGAACGCGCGAAGCTCGTGCAGATGGACAGATAGGAAAAGCAGTGAGCAAACTTACCACAGAGAAGCGTTTTGGTTTGACGCCTGAATTCTCCGCGTGTAACGGCACATTTCCTCGCAAAAGCCTGTGGAAACACCCCATAAGAGCAAGACAAACACACAAACACGAACGTGAACTACAAAAAATACAGTTAGGTAAATAATTTAAATAGAAGTGATACCAAAAAAATCTTCTAAAAAAAGCTGTGGTTTTAGATGGAGTCGAACGTGTGCCTGATTGCGGAGTTTTAGACGACTGGAACAGGAGAGATGTAAGATTTGTTTAAAGCCCCACATTTCCATTTAAGAACGTGATTGTGTTTGCAAAGATCCCTTTCAATCTTCGCATCTCCCCCTCTCTACCCCTCAGCGTCTCCGAGGCTGCTTTGCAATTCATAGAATTGGTAATTTGCTATTGGGACAAAACGTGAAGGGAAAAATAATCAGATCAGCCGGGAAAGGAATACGGAGGAGGCCAGAAGGGAGAAACACTGGATTTCTCTCAAAGTTCCTGTTTAGAAAAATGCTTCGAGTGAAGATATTGTCAACACACCGCAGTTTTTGTGTGGACTTTGTGTGTTTGTTAAAATCTGTTGCCATAAATATGATTTTATTAAACCGACAACTGAAATTTACTGATATGTAAATGCTCAAGTGATTTTGACTGAAATTGACTTTTAGTTACATTTAGCCTACATGAAATACTAAAATGCGCACACACGGCATAGCCTACGTTTAAATGAAGTGAGATGGATCTTGTTTTTTATAGACTCGGTGGTAGATTGTTTATGCATTTATGCATAACGATGCGATTGTCTCGTATGTTACAGAGTAGGCGGTCTGTATTTCTGTATGATGTTTAATTAATTAAATGCATGGTTCTGTGATTGTGCATTGGTGTGCTACATCAATAACGCGATAATCTTAAATAACCGTGCATGTGGATGAGACTTAAATGTTATTGCTGTATAAACATGTTTTAATGTACCAACATACTGATCTTCATCTTTCTCGTGGGTGGCTCCTGAGATACTTTAGAATACTAATCTACTTGCAAAGAGGAGCGGTACAGTTACTAAAAGAGGCAACGCAAGACGGGTCAGTCTTCCACCCCACCAAAAAGAGTACCACACTCCCCCACGTGGTTATTTGCAAAACAACCCTCAAAGCCCAGTAATTTCCTACGGTTTTGCTGCTCACGCTCTCTTGACTAGCGGGGAGAGGAGAAGAAAGGGAAAAAAGGGAAAGCGTCTAGTGAAAGCGGCCAATTGCGAGTAACTGGGATCACGGCGCCCGGCAGCCAACCAAGCGGCCCGCGAGAGGTAATAAGGAAACCTGGTGGGCTGTAGTCGGCGAGGAACCAATGCACGCGCAGGGGAGGCGTGTCTTAGCTCTTCCCTAAGACCTCCCAGAGCAGGTTGTTGCGTTTTGGGCTCTAAAGCTCAAAGATCTCCGAAGTGCTTGTCAGTTTTCTAAGTCGGAGCCATGGCGACAACAGCTCAGTATATTCCGCGGAATAACTCATTGCCTTCGAACCCGCTAATGCATCCGGATTCGGACAGGATGCACCAGGGGACGACCTACAGAGAGGTGCAGAAAATGATGCACCACGAGTACTTACAAGGGCTAGCGACCAACACGGGACATCCGATGAGCCTAACGCACCACCAGTGGCTGCCCACCTCCAACACCGACTGGACCAGCGGCACCCACATCGGACAGGCGGAGCACAACAAAGGCAGCGTGCAGAGCAGGGAAGACCTGGGTAACGGTTACCACAGATCGCATCTGGTCCACCAGCCGACGCAAAACAGCCACCACGGATCATGGGCGCCGACCACAACGCACCACTTATCCCCGCTCTCGCCCGCTTCCAACGGTCACCAGTCGCTGGTCTACTCTCAGACGGGCTACACTATGTTAAGCCCCCAGCCGTCGCTGCACCACGGCTTGCGGGACCCGCTCCACGACGACGCGGGGAGCCACGATAACCAGATGGAGTCGCCTCAGCAGCCGTTCAGCCACCATCAGGACCACTCGGACGAAGACGCCCCAAGCTCCGACGACCTGGAGCAGTTCGCCAAACAGTTCAAGCAGAGGCGCATCAAACTTGGTTTTACGCAGGCGGACGTGGGCTTAGCACTGGGCACGCTCTACGGAAACGTCTTTTCCCAGACCACCATCTGTAGATTTGAGGCTCTGCAGCTGAGTTTCAAGAACATGTGCAAACTTAAGCCCCTGCTAAACAAATGGCTCGAGGAGACAGATTCAAACACGGGCAGCCCCACGAATTTGGACAAGATTGCAGCACAGGGCCGGAAACGAAAGAAGAGGACCTCCATCGAAGTCGGAGTCAAAGGGGCACTGGAAAACCATTTCTTAAAGTGCCCCAAGCCCTCCGCCCACGAAATCACCTCTTTAGCTGGCACTCTGCAGTTGGAAAAAGAAGTTGTGCGTGTGTGGTTTTGCAACAGAAGACAGAAAGAGAAAAGAATGACACCGGTGGGGGTCCCTCATCCAACCATGGAGGACGTATACTCACAAGCGGAGACACCCCCTCTCCATCACACGCTACAGAGTCCTGTCCAGTGACTGCTAGCATAAACAGTGTCCTTGTTTGAAAAGAAACTACAATGGATTTTGTTTATCCCCTTTGTTTGTTTAGGCCTATCCCAAGACACCAGAGACAGAAAGTTTGGGGAGAGTTCGCAGACAGTGAGCGGACAGCTTACACGGGACGCCAGAAATTCCGAATAACGTGAAAATGCATTACTTACCGCGCCAGCTTCGTGCGCATTTATCAAATCCGTACCAGTGTTTACGAAAATCGTATCGTTTGTGCCACTCTGGAAAAATCCGACCCTTTCACCGCCGATCAAAGGGAGCTACGAGCCACAAAAAGGGCAACGTCTCCTTAGACAAAGGAGATGGGACAGTGATTTTATTAAAGCGAGTAACCAGATTAATTATCACAATGCTTTATCTGATATTATTTGTGTTGTTCACTTTATTTGGAATGTGTTAACGTTAAGATCTATTTGTTTTCTGTCTAGCGAGTATTTTACTTTAATTTCAACTAAAACAGATGAAATTCGTGATGTAAAGAACAGGCACTTGGTCAAAACCTCCAAAACAAGCAAGTGCACCAGAAACTGTTTACAACGATCATTTCTTAGCACCTGATACCGTCTAAAGATGCATAGACGTTAAAATGGCAACATGAATACACTGTTTGAAACAATATTTAGTCATTTTGAGTTCTACTGCTTTCATTGTTTTCCTCTTTGCGTGAGGCACTTATAATGTTATTTTAAATCCATTTTTTTATTTGTTCGAGGTATACGACATTAATGCTTTGCTTGTTTACAGTTTCCTTTTTCCAATTTCGTGTTATTTTGAACCGGCACTATTCAAGCAAGTCTGCTCCAGCTAAACATATCGAGAGTGATGCGTCAAAATGAAAAAGAAAGAAATATCTCAGGTAATTTTTCAGTGCCCAAAATCGTGCTGTACTCTTAGTTCTTCTTGAATATTGGCCAACTCTTGACACTCTCTATGTCAGCTGAGCCCGTTTAGTTTATGTTAATTACATTTTGCATCCTACTCATGAGCCTGGACACGGAAAAAAAGTAGTATTGTAGTGAATAAGGGAAGTGTTTTTTGGACTTCTTTTCAGGATTGGGGGAAAAATAGGAGGCTGATAACGTTTCGTGTTGTTTCTCAAGGTCTGGCGTTTTTCATTGGACAGCAGGTGTTCATTTCTGCGATGTTATTTGAAACAGTGTGAATATACAACCTTTTTCCAAAAAAGTAATAAAAATAAAAATAAATTACAAGAGAAAAGATTTTAAATAAATAGTTGTCAGGATTATTTCCAATATGTAAATATGTCGAATATGTAAACATATGTATTTGTTCTGGGTTCGTTTTGTTTTGTTTTGTTTTCCGGGCAGTTTTGTACACTTACTAATTCCAAGAAGATATTTTAATATTTCATTTATGACCATTTATATATCTATATATTTATTTCCTAAGTGTGTTTGGAGCTTTTTTTTTCCGGCTCTGTTGATTATGTTGCAGTGAATTACAAATGTTTTGTTTACTACATTGGTTGTATGTTGATTGCGAAATGTAGACTGCAAAGTCACGTTTATATTTATGTTATAGTAATATTTTATTACTTACATAAAACATATATACAAGAACACGACTTCTGTCTTTTTTTGAACACACATTTTCACGCATATCACGGTGATGGGGGAACGAAAAAAAAAAAGTTAATGAAATGACTCTCAGGTGCGATTTGGACCTTAAAAACATCGACGTGTTAAATACCAATACACGCACTCACGCTAAAAGCTATTTTTTTGTTCTTTCACGATGAATTAATAATAATAAAAAAAAAAGATTAACACAAGAAACTAAATTTTTACGTAGACAATCATACAGTGAAAAGCCAAACATTTAAACGATGTTCGCAAAACTACATTTTGCGAACAAGAAATGTTGCTTTCGCCCTGTTTAAACATAATTAAAACAAATAAAATGCACAATTTGCGTGAGAGAACGATATACAATAACGGCACTAAGTCACCGTAATGCATTTATCTATTGAGGTGCGTCTGGTTACGTCAAGTGTAACCAGCACCATTTATTTAACAAATTCCCAGTTTTTTATCCCATAAACTTTAGTGGTTTATACATTTTAAAAGAGTTTGTGGTTGTTCTAAAAGCAAATGGATTGTGGCAGGCTATTTACTTTTAGAAAACCAAAATCCTGATGGTGCAAATTTATCTCAAAACTAATTCTCGAAAGCAGACTTTGTCTATTCTCTAAGAAAAATGTTAAAGCAGATAGTTAAACCCGTTTGATTTCACATGAGCGTAGAACTGGGAATTTGATGTGATAGTTTGTTTTTATCCGTGATTCGCAAATCCAAATGTGAAGATTCTTTCTCTTCTAAGCATTGTCTTTTGATGATGCTGATTTACCGTGCAGACAACACCCTGAGTTCATAGCTGTTTGCTTTCATTTATCCTTCAGGTTTGCTATAATAGCCTATATATTTCTCCTGTTTAATAACTTTTAAGAAAGGCTTGAGACAAGTCAAACCATGGATGCTCAGGATTCTGATAAATGCTGCTCGAAAATGAACTCAGTCGTATAACATCTATGATTACGATGGGATGTTATTAGTAAGTGAGTGATGTAAAGAGTAAAAATTGCATTGCAATCTTTGCAGATAGGGCCTAATAAAAAAATATATTTAAAATCTGCCGTTGGATATGTAAATATTTAGCTATTTTAAAAAGTGAGCTTGGAAGCGATTTGTTTCCTATTGACTATTTTATTTATATTCGTTTTCCCTGGCTCTTCCCCGTTCGCATTGGATTTGGGTGCTTTGTTTAATAGTGAACGTAGCCTTTTTTTTAAATTAGATTAAAAAAGGTAGTTTCTGAAGTAAAAATTATTTATACAACTAATGATTTCTTAAAAAAAAAAAAAAACTAGTTTGGTTAAGTTAATCTCAGCATCCTAAACAAGCTTTGCCAGTAGTCAAAATCAAGACCTATAAAATAAACAAAAGTGCCAATTCTTATAGCCTACCTTCTTTTCTTTTCCTATTTTTCAAATCTTAGACAAATTACATTTCTGGTGTGGGATATATGTGAAACGAGCTGTGTGTCCAATTATTCAGGCATCGCATTGGAAGAGAGGTTATGAAAAAACAGTGATTCCCAAGCGCCCCCTAACGACGTAAAGAAGTAATGCACGAGCTGCGGTGCATTGGGTTCGTGCTTCAGTTTTCCACAATCCTATTCAAAAGTCAGCCTCATAATCCATTGTTTCTCAAAAGATGTGCTTACTTTAATCCCATGCCAACGTTTATCTCTAAAAAAGTCTTCCATTGTTTCAAATAATAACCAAAAAAAAAATTGTTATAAATTAGTCCGTTTTATATAGGTTTTCTTTTACACACTTTCTCTTCTAATAAATCAGCTTCCTAAAACAGAGACTTATTACCAAGTCTATAGGCCAACTCTAACATAATCTGTATTACTCAATTGTTTCTTCTTATTTACTATCTAATGCTTGTTGGGGAAATATGATGAAATTCAACAGGAATATGCATATCCATTTACAGTACCTATTTACCAGTTTTAAAAACTGTAAAGATCAGAAAATATATAAGCATCTTGTAACCTGCCTGGTTTTAGTCCACCCTGATACAGGGCAAAGGCGGTATAGGACTGTATAGTGAAGACTTTGTTGACCGAAGAGAAATGTTACCTGCAATGCGAATTTCCAGAAGACCTAAAACAATTCAGTTACCCTGAGTAAAAACGTGGATTTAACGGAGAATAGAAGTTACAATGGACACTGTTACATACATGCATACATAAGTCTTTTTTAATAAGCTATTACAACTGCTCTTGTAAACAGCAATTTTCTATATGTGACATCATATCAATCCACAACTAAAAATGACTTACCACTGTGGATATAAATAGACACAGTAAAACATGAATGAATGTGTGTGGAATGAGTCTCCGGGGCCAGAGTTTGTCCAGATGTCACTATGAACGACAGCTCTGTAAGAAAGCAGATAGCATGTCCACAGCAGGCTGTATTCCTAAAGAGTCAGGCTTTTGTTCAAAGGGGATGTATGCCCATATTGACAGTGACTTATGAATCATTAAATTCTGGACCATACATTTCAAGTGACCACCAGTTTAACTCCCAGGACAAAGTATGTGCATTAATTTATCCTGGAGTGAGACCCAAAGTTATATTATGGTGGTTTGTTGCATGTTATAATGATATTATCATATTTCAGTTTCTAGGTGGTTATGAAATAACCATTATTGACTGGTGCTTTCTACAAAAACTGGATTCAAAAACTGCTTTCGAAAGTTCAAAAAAAGTTCTCAAATCTCCACTATGGGTTTAATGTATAAAGACACTAAATGCTTGAAGGTTGAATAAGAAACACCCATTAAAGACAATCTTTAGGAGAAGAGCACTTAAATGTGCAAATCTGATGAGTACAGCTTTGTTACTTATGCATAATTAGGCCAAGATGCACTCTGGGATGGCCGATGCCATCAGGCCTACCTTAAAACCCAGTGGCTTCTTTTTTCTCTCCGCTGTACAAATCGCTTCCAAGCTCATGCCCACGTCTGGTGAACCACAGACCCGGGCTGATCCTGGGCATTTGAGACACAATGCCACCTCCTTCATCAGTAGAGTATCATCAAACACAGGAGATGTGGATTAGCAATGATTAGCAGGGATTATAGCTGGTTAATGGTGGGAAAATACATTAGGAGCCACGGGCTCAGGGAGGGATTTCGCTCACGCTAGCGGATTTGCATTGATCCAGAGCAAATGAATGAGGATTAGCCGCATCTATCTACAGATAAATAACATTAAGCGCATTATTTGGGCACGAGCTGTTATTAATGACATTACATACACCACAACAATGCCGGTAATTATAACAAATGGACCGAATAATGCATTTAATGGTATTTTTAAATTTGTGTCTTGTTCTAAGAGGGTGTGAAGATTTTCAGGAGCTGAGATTCGGTGGAAATACACCACTGGAATGTAGTGTGAGATTTCTTATTAGAAGACTTTGAAACTCGCTCTTAAAGGGATAGTACACCCACATATTATGAATAACAATAAGGGGCCACTTTGAATTTCAATGTATGGATGGGGGGGAAATGCAGTTAGAAGGGAAAATGTATGACATGACATTGAGATAAGTAAATTATGTTTAAAAATAAGTGTATTTAACACATGTATATATTACATGAATAAAAATTGTTTAGCTTGTTTGCCTTTAAGATTGCTACAGTATGTAAAGACCCATTTCACATTCTGTATGAAGCATATTTACACACAGGTTTGATCTAATATATTAGTTTTTAACTCCATCATTCTTCAAATAACAAAGTCTCTATGAAACCTGCAAAATATAGAAGTGTATAACTGGGCAGCTGTGTTCATCTCTGGGAAATATGTTCATGAAATATGAGCTTAGTTCCAATAAATGCTCTTATTTTAACTCTGGAGGATGTTTTGAGTTCTGAAAGTTACAGTATGTTTTCGAAGCACAATGAACCCTTTTATCTCAAGAGACCAAGGAAAATTTGATTCTTCATGATATGACCCCTTTAAGCAGAATTTCTTCAGCGATGGCCACACATTGTGGTGCGTGATAGCATGCTGCTGCACAAGGCTGCGCTTGTCCCCTTCAAAGCAACTGATGGGAAGGCAGCGTGGAACAGAAGCACGGAGAGACTTGTGCTGTCGCGCTTGCATCACCAAAGTTACCCAGCAAGTGGTCTAATAATCTTTACCATTGTTCTGTCTACCCTCATCTCCTGCACTCACTACCCTCGTCGGCCTGCACTCGACTCTCTGCTCGCTATCATTTATGTAATAAACACCTGACCCCGACAGCGAAGGGCAGAGTGGTCGAGAATCAGAGGAGGAAGGAGGGGAAAATGTATTTTTTCATCAAAAATTCTCTCTCTTCCATACCTCAAGGTTTCACCTCAGAGCTGCATGAAAGATAGGCAACAATGTGGCCACACAGCGATCAGCTATTTACCATATGAAAAGCTTCGGCTGAGCACACGAGGAGTCAGTTGCTTAGTTATTTATGATGCAGAGGCCTTGTATCTATGGACCCTCCTTCAATTTGATTCTCAAGTGCAGACCTGTATATAGAGGATACAAGTAAAGTCATGGAGAGTCCTCCTACCTTTCCACTGCTTCTCTCATTCGCTTCGAGTGGGCCGCAGCACCTGTTTGAGCTGGCACTCTGGTGATGTAATGAATCTTCACAACTGTAATGTCATTTTGGCGGGTTAAAACTTCTGCTTTTGAAATCTTAAACGTTTTGAGTTGCATCTCAAGTTTGTAAGGAGCTGGAAGTTCAAAGGTCGGTTGTACTGAAGGATTTAAATCCAAAACTTAAAGTTTGCATTTTTGTTAAAGAGCATACATAAATGTTTATTATTCCATGTGTAAATTCTAAATCCTCTTTTAAATTACACTGATAGTCTACTTTAGACGTTCTACTAACTCTGTAAATACAACTACATGTCTGTAACTCAGAGTAGAGCGTTAGAGTATAGGTTTAGGGTTAGTAGAATAAGTTGGCATATACTTGCAAGGTTTCTGATAGTTGTGTTGTACGTTGTGGACTCATCAACATAAAAGTGTCAGAAGATATTCAGCAGACAGTCTAAAAATACTCTAATGGCTGTTAGTTGACATATAGTTGCAAAGTCACTTACTGGTAGTAGAATATCTAAAGTGGGCTATCCAAAAAAAGTCTTACAAATCATTTTGAGATGGGACTATATATAGTTACTCACATCACTTGTATTTTTGTGTGAAACAAGGAAAAGTTTTTGAGATCACTGGGTTTAAATGCTCACAACATGAACTAGAAATCCTTGATTGCAAATAAACTTTGCCTAGACGAATGTAGTAAGGAATTATATCATATGAATTCCTAAAGTGTATCATTGGAAGCTGTATTTAAATAAAACAAACAATCATATTGTATGTGTTTTAGTTTGATCATCCAGTTAAAAAATCCTTACCTGAGAAGAAGTACATCATAGGATATTAAAAAAATATGTTTTTGAGACACTCATTAATAAAAGTGGATATTATATTATATTATATTTAAATTTGTTTTAAGTGTAAACAAGGAAGAAACAAGTAATATATATATATATATATATATATATATATATATGTATATAT
>JAUMHQ010000076.1:14048335-14060286 GCA_032361165.1 Enteromius paludinosus
AAAGAAAAAATAAATATATATATATATATATATATATATATATATATGTATATATATTTAAGATACAATCTAAAACAAGTCTTAATATATTCTAAAGTTTTGCTTTTAGGCAAACATATGAAGATGCAAAAACCAAAGATGATTTTCTTTAAAATTAGCATGTTAAATAAAATGTTTAGGTTCAGTAATTTCACTTTAATAACAATGAAAAGGTTATTAGTCAGCTGGTAATGTAAAAAAAAATAAAAAAATAAATCCAATGTAATTTTATACATTCAGATTAGCAAAAGTAAAATAATAATAATAATAATAATAAAGATTTTGTAGTTTATTGCACAGACTTACAGACAATACTGCTATTTGTTCATTTTTTGGGCAAGTCATATATGTATTTACTATAGTAATCAATGGTACAGTATAGCCACAGTTGCTTAAATGTTTTACTCTGGAACTTATTTAATCTTCATTGTTGGAGTTCAGCTTAATAATGAATTCTTCCTCACTATTACAAGACAAACCGAACATTCTTAATACATTAATTCAATCATGCACTTATATATATTGTGTTTTACAATAGTATTGTGTGCCTTATGAAAAAAAAGAAGTTTTAATGCCATTATCAGAACAGTCCTAAATTCCTCTTGCCTCTGAAATGCTATATTGCATTATAGTACAGATGTCCAGCTCTCTGTTCTCTATCGTTTTTTCTAAAGCTAAAAGCTTCTTAGGAAGGTCACAAGGTTATAACTCACCCCAAAGGCCTTCTTCTTAAGGTGTAAGTCAAGCTATAGGTTCTCCAATACTTCACATTCAAAACCTAGCCTTTGTGTGGTGGCCATCCCAAGGGACCGTTCTTTCAAGACTTAAATCACAAGGTTGACTGTAGCTCTAGAAAAAAACACAAATAATTAAATATATAAATAAATAAATACAATGACCGCGTCTAAAAGAAGGCTAGGCTAAACAATGGGAAGGTCGCAAGGGCTGGGAGATTTTCAGGGTCCTTCAGACAATATCTGTATTATATTGTATTTTGCACTTTAACAAAACTATAGAAACCAGATAAATAAACACTTGTTCTGCTGTGTGATTGTTTGTATTTCCACAATTCTGCACATGAACTCAGTTCAGCAACATGTTGCACATGAAGGTTTTTCTTTTTTAACAAGCAAAGAAGAAAACTAATCAGATATCTGTTTTTGCTACAAAATCCACAACTCAACTTGACATTTCGTATTTGAGGATGATGACCAGCTTCTTTGAAATCCCTTTCATTTCTCTGTGTGTTTTGGTTCAGGCCCACCCTCCTTGCCCTCCAAAGCATTGCCACAAGAGAGAAGAGCAATGTGCAAACGAGCCCTTCGGCTCACAACTGCCAAAATAACAACAACAACAACAACAAAAAGAAATAAATGAGAAAGATGAAACGAGGGGAGACAAGGAGGGAGCGCGAGACTGAGCGAGATGAAATAGAGACCTGCCGCTGAGCTCAAGGACGCAGCGCGCGACTGCGTAATTAGAAATGTACACAGACGATTTAGATGCAGGGATGTGATTAGGGAAAGCAGCCCAGTCTTCATCTTAATCAGCTCACTTCTGAGAGCTCCTTATGGACGGGAGGGGGACATACTCTCAGAGAACAAGAATGAAACCATCCACTCAGTCAAACAGACCAAACAACTGAGCGAGATAGCAGGAAAGAGAGGGAGAGACGTGAAAAATAGAGGTGGAGAGTTGGAAAAGATTGACTGGCAACAAAGAGATTGACAATCAACCAAAATGAAAAATTTGTGAAAAATGCATTTTAAAAAAAGAATATAAATGATTAAAGCTAGTAAAAAATATTTTAAAATAAAATTGATTAAATTTGTATACAAGAAATTTGTTTTAAAAAAAAACTATTTAAGTACTTAGTATTATTATTAAAATAAATAAATAATAATCAATTATTAAGTGTTATCAATAAATAAAGTGTTTTTTAAATATTGTTCAAAAAATGAGAAATAAATAAAATGTACTTTTCTTGAAAAAATATTTTAGGGGGAAAAAGAAATAGAAAATGGAATCAGATTTTTTTTTAAATCCTGGATAAAAACTAATAATTTTGTACTATCCAAAATGTAAAGAGGTTTGACAGGTAACCGGGTAACCAAGAAAATGTACTTACATGGTGAATTAACTGATGTTTTTTGAGTAAAACACAAACAAAAAAAACCTAATGTGACTGAATCCTGACAAGGTTACTCCAATGAAAGTAATAAAAGCTAGAAATAGCTAATGGTGCATCATTTTTTGCAGTTTATGCAGGGCCAATTTAATGTGTATATAGTACTGGGGAAGTGACTAAGAGACATTATACAGTGGCTAAATAGTGGACAATAGAGGTAATCACAGACAGCAGAGGCACAGAGAACAAACAGAAAGCAGACAGATGCTAATGTCCACTATCCGTCACTGAAATCTGCCCACTCATCCACCTCTCTTATTAGAGAGAGAACAGTCCCGCTCATGAGACATGAAAAAGAAAGACAGACACACAAAGAGTCACATAATGAGTGCGGGCATTTAAAAAAATACTTAGCCTCCATCCCTCTGTTTCTCTCTCCTTCTTCATATCACCAGCCATGTTACTGATCATCTTTAACCTCTGCTTTCAGCACTGTCAAAACTACCATTTAGGACCTCCCCAGGGCCGAACAGCCATCAATGACACCCCTGCCCCATAAATCATTACCAAGCGTGTGAGGGTCTGCTGCCCAGGGGCCTGACATTCAGGGGCAAAACCCAGCCGATCTCCCCTAACACGCCCCCAGGGGTCAGAGGTCATCTCGTCAACCCTGTGCCAGGCGTTCCCTCGGCCCACTGCTGGCACTCGTTTGATTTTTAAATCAAAACAAAGGTCAGGAAGATCGTCCTCTTGCTCTTTGCACCACCAAGTGACACTTTCACACCGTTAACACTCCTAATCGGGCTCACAGCCAGCAGGACGCGGTCTTTCGACAGGGGAGCCAGTTGGTGTCAGAGGTGACGGCTCCAAATACTTCTGGAATAATCTATAAGTTTGGGTCAAAATAAGGTCTGGATCATGTCGGGGAAATAGGATGATTTAATAAAAGATACCATCAGGTTTAGACGACTAAGAGGTTTTATATCCATCATGACTGATGTAAAAATATTGATTTTATGATTAATGGCGTTCTTTATTTGAACAATCCTGACATCAATATTTAAAAATCCAAAAATAATATTGGACTTTATTACAAGTGTCTGCATAAAAATACTGCAAAGTAAACATACAACAGCTAATTCATGAACATATTAGTCTTTTATTGAATCAAAAACATAAAGCGCAACAGTATTGTCTAATTCCCAAAAAAAGTATGTCTGTTGTTATCTGGTTATTTTAATAATTAGCTTAAAGGAATAGTTCACCCACAATGTACTCACCCTCAAGTCTTTCCAGACTTGTACAAGTTTCTTTGTTAAATGCAAAATAATATATTTAAAGAATTTTGAAGAACAACCAGTTGTTGGTCCACAGTTGCTTTCATAGGAAAATAAGTACTATGGAAGTTAATAGGCACCAGCATTCTTCAAAATATCATCTTTTATGTTCAGCATAAGAAACTATTTTCAAAATATAGGTTTGGAATGACGTGGGTGAGTAAATGACAGCAATAATTTTTGGTAAGTTGCCCATTTGAATTGATCTGAAAATAGAGAATTTATGTAAATAAAATGGATTTTATAATCAAAACATACCTGAAAGAATAAGATTCAAATCGATTCAGAATCATAATTGGATGGTGAATTAAAAATGAATCAGGAAATCAATATTGATATGATACAACTGGATTATAATTAGAAAAACATCTTTGTAAAACAAAACTTTAAAAATATATATTTTAATAATAATTACAATACTATCAGATTTATACAGAAATATATATTGCAAAAATAACAATTTAAAACGTCAGGTAAACAACATGTGTGGTAAATTTACTGCTATTAATATTAGTAAAAGTGACTGAACTTCATTCATTTACACCAAATAAATGAATAATTAAAGGTCACGTCATGTACAAATGTCTCTTTTAGCGGTATATTCAGTGCCCAAGTTCAGTGAAATTTGTCCTGTACATACTAATTAGTATTTCTGTGCACCCTATTCTTAGATAATTTTGTAAGATAGAGATAAGTTACCTTAAAATGCCTTCAAGATACATTTCTCAGTCCACAACATAATGATTGAGAAAGATTGAGAAAATTCTCTGTTACTCACAATCCATCTCCAATCAAACACTCTCATTTGCAAGTTTCCAGGTTTTGTTTTCCAAAACATGAATGATGAGCTGATATAGGTGACAGCTGGATGTGAAGGAGCTCGGCATCCCCTCAGGAAGAAAGCCTCATCCCCCTTGTCTCTCCCGACTCTGGAGGTGAAACAAAGAGGATTAATTGGTTTAGCGCCTTTTTCGCTAAGCTTGGTCCCAGCAATTAAATATTGGCCCTGGGCCCTCTGTGACCATTAACGTACAATGCCGTGTTAACTGGGGGCGCTCCGGTCTCATGTTTGTGTTCACGCAGGGCCACGACCGCATTAGCGAAGCGTTAAAAAGTTAGCCCGACTAAAATTCATCTCCATGTTCTGAGGGCCAGCGGTAATTGATTGTTGCGCTCCAAGTTGGCGAGTACTTTCTCAAAGGGAAAGGAAAGAGAGTAAATAAGGCATTTCAAAAGCTTATCGGGTTTACTATTTACAGAAAAAGAAGGAAGGGACGACGCACAAGAAGTCGAACGCATGAAAGAAGAAAAAGCAAATAAAGAAGCCAGCTCGCATTTTAAGTCTGTATACGCCGGGAGGAATAGTTTAGTGGGGTGGGTTTCAAGCTTTCATATCTTCCTTTCGCTCTCTCTGTCTATGTCGCTTCCACTCCCTCAAGCCGTCAATTAGTGGGCCCGAGCTTCTGAGGGCCAGGCTCTTCCTCACATGTGCCTTTGTTGCAGTGACATTGACTCTCTCTCCCAGCAAGACGTTTGAAGGTTAGGATAAGACACTGTCCAGGTTATCCATGGGTGCTCTCTGGGGTGCTGGTCTATGCCTCCCAGGATGAATAGTGTGTTGAGGAAGCAGGCTAAAGGGCCTTTCAACTGCACCAGGCTGCTCGCACACAAGAGTAGCTTGGCTTGGGGCCAGTATTTGTGCACTCACAGAGTGCTTCAAGTTGTCTTCAAAGAGCTATTGAATGCTGGAGTGTCCAGCTGTGGACACTGGACTGCAGAGTCAGTGGGGACGTGCTTGCCATCTCCGCAATATTAATCCGAAAAATGGCTAGTTAAGCTCATAGTGCGCTAACGCAACAGTTCGGATCATGCCGGTTAAGGCCATTTGTTGTGTCAATGTCAAACTATCATCTAGACCTTCTAGAGCATCTTTTGGACTGCATTCATCACTGTGTCTGCTATACACACCCCCTACACCCTGCTGGGGGACCGGAGCCATAACTCAACCCTGACATGACCGTCGATGTACCCTCCATGCACTCGTTCGGGCAGGTCCAGCCGGCTCCTGTCCTCCACCGGCCCCCCCACCTCTTCTCCAGCTCCATCCATCAATCCTGCCACACTCAACAGATGAGTGGCTTGTGTGCAAAATGCCAGGAAGCCCCAAAAGGGACCAATTGGTGGAGAGTGACAATTGTGCTGGCCTTTTGAAAGAGCAGGTTGCCTATCGAGCAAGATGTCCTGTGTTCTTTTCGGTCAAGATTTAGTATTTATCCCACATTAATAATGGAAAAAAAGGAGAATTTGTTGTGAAGTCTCAGCACTGAGTGTATTCATAATCTAGTCCGGAGCTTCAGAGTGTGAGAAGTCTTTGACAATGACACAATTGTATTCATGGCCCACCGTTATTAATTATGTATGTTTCGATTGCTGGACAACAACAAAACAAGTGCATGGCATTATCACTAACAATAACATTGACTATCGCTCCTACACAGTGTTGGTTTGAAAGTCTGTCTGTTCGGGTTCGGTCCAAAGAGACCGGATGCAAAAAAGCCCACTTTTTAACATGAATTTCCCTGCTGGAAAAAAATAGGTTTGAACCAGCTGTTTGCTGGTCTTAAATGGTTTAAGCTGGTCTGAGCAGTCTGAAAACTAAAATGAAAAATGAATAAAAATACTTCTGAAAAAAACAAGGAAAAACTAACCTAAAACATACTTTCATGACTCAAAAACACTAATTAAAATTACATTAAATTTAATTAAATTAAATCCTGGACTTAATTTTGTTCTGGTAATTAAACCATTCAATTAAAACCGTACAATTAAATTGAATTGAATTGAAATTAAATGAAATTATGTTATAGCTGGTCTATCTAAAAAAATGTCATGCAAAATCCCCATAAAACCCACCAACAGACTGTTTTCAGCAGCCTTATTACACTTTTCTTGTTGTAAAATGCAGAACATGAACAATATTTATGACCATTAGTCCAAACTCAATCTCCCTCAATCCAATAATAATGGGTTCAGCAGAACTAAACTGAATTGTTTACAGCTCACTCAATGGACCCACATGAGCACTTCTCAGGGTTCAAGGGTGAACGGCCCACCCACGTCACTCCACGGTGAGGAGATACCCAGGAATGCTGAAGGTCAGTGCCACGCAAGACCATATCTCTAAACCCCACGGGACGCACGCCCCTGCCCTGTCACACCCCCATCAGTAGCCCATAACCTCTCCTGCCCTGCACTCCCCTCAGTCCAAGCATATGCATCCGAAAGCCTGCGAGACCCCTGTGTTTGTCACTAAACTTCTGCGTCACAGCCTGCATACAAAAGCAACCCAGTGTTTGCGTGAGCATGCGAGCGCAGATGTCCTGCAGCGGTGCCGTGTCAATGCGTCTGTTGTGAACGCAGCAGGGAAACGCGTCGGAGGCCTGGCCTACACAGTGGCTGCCATCTGAATGGATGGAATTCAAGATGGCAACTCTGACGAGCTGAGCATGCAGACGCGAAACAATACTCCTCTCTTTCTTTCCCTTCGCTCGCTTTCTCGGTCTCTCTCACAGTGGCTTTTCATTATTCTTTCATCCCATTCTCTCTGCTCTCTGAGTCCCATGCGGCACTTTCGCTGTGATGGAGACCTATCCGGGGTTCTTTGGTGCGCACGGATACCATGCTTCGCCCCGGCAGACTTGGGCTGATTACTACGGAGAGGCCTTCAGATGTGTGTTAAATCACAGAGCTGGCTTATAGATTTTTTATGATAAAGTGGGTAATGCTTGGGAAGTGAAGAATGGCTGAACAGGGTAGTGTACCTCCTCTGATCTTCCTCTGTGCTGCTACATGCTCTCGATTTCGCCACCTTGTGCGCTCCGGCACACTGTCAAACAGACTATTCATATTTTAAAGAGAAATGTGGCAGGATAGAAATAAATGTGTCATAACTATGCCCCGTTCGATGGAAGGTGGAGAATGATTGATTGCAAACGATCATTCTATGATTGATCTATTGATTATGTGTCCGGCAGCTCTCACCCTGTTAACAGGAGACATATGGCATCGCTCTGGGGACATTAGGAAGGCATGCCACAGCCCATAATGCACCTCTAGTCTCCCAGCAGGTGAAAAGGAGTCTGGAGAAGAAACAGAGCAAGTAGAAGTACAGTGCATCAAGATTCACATTATACAAACTCATCTCGCAGCATGATCTGAATGATTCATTTGAACGAATCTCATGTTGCCCTCGGAGCACATGTGTTTACATCAAACCCAACAAGGTTTGCGGCAAAAGATTAATGTATGATCCAAAGGGCTCGCTGTGGATCACTGACACCCTAATGGGGGTCTTTCAGCGCACGTGTCTTTTCCCACAATTAGCAAACAATGTAATTAGCGTAAAGCAAAGTAGTTTAAAACTAAGGGGTCTCTGGAGAACGCAACCGTAGACTGAGGCTGAAAGCCAGCCTGTAACTAATTATTCATATAGCTTCTTTGAAAAGATATTAGAAGGGATCTGTGCTATATCATTTCAATATCTAAAACAGGAAACGGCGGGTTCAGATAATAATGATTAAGAGGAATGGAAAAACATAAATTCTCATCAAACAGATAAAAATCACAGAGATGCTGATAAAAGCAGTTGATCTCCAGGTGAGTTAATGAGTGACTAAGGTACATGAGCACAAAATTCGGAATTTAAGAACTGGCTCGCGTTAATAAATGTCAATTGCCCACACCTCACAGGAAGTTACAAGGAATAAATCTAATTAGCTGTCTATTTATCTATTATTTTATTTGTCCATAAGACCTGTAAAACATTGATATTTCTGACTCACATTTTGAGGCTCCTTGTTGTCAAAGGCAAAATATGTGTGGCACTTTGTCTGCAATGACAATTTTCTAACATTTTCTTATATACAGAAACAAAATGTTGAAATACAAATGTATTAAATTAACTGAATGATGTCAATAACCCCAGACCCCTGCTTAAGAACCATGGCTATAAACCCTCAAACGTCAAGGCTTTATAAACTTTTTTCAAAACTATCAAACAAGATGTCAAACCAACATTTAATGTTTGCCTTGTCAAGCATTCCTTTCATAGTAACAATAATTAGTGATGTGAATTTCATTTTATTGTAATAATCCTGCCTTGATTTCAAATTTGAATTAGAATTCAGAATCCAATTTGCTTTGTCAATTCCGTTTCAATTCAAAGTCGCTGATTAAATTGGTTTTTAAAAAGTGTTCGCATTTTATTTGCGAATGGTGTATTCTCTGTACAATAGTAAAAAAATAATTTAGTGAGAATGCATGTGAGAAAAGAGAAGGAGGGAAAGAGATAGCGAAAGACTAAGAGCCAGAGAGTGAGAGAGTAAAAGAGAGCAACCAGCTCTTTGCAAAGCAGCCTCTTTGTTCCCAGGGATCCCAGCGGTGGGCGGATAGCCCTAGATGAGAGAGAAACATTATCTCTCCGAATAGAGCCAGTGCACTGGTTCCAGAAGCCGCACTGGCACGATTCGCCCTGTCCTCTAGGTAATTAATTCTCTGAGTGGCCCTTGTCTCATGGGAACAAAGTAGCTGCTTGTTAGAGCAAAGTGTTCGAAGATCAACCAATCTCGCTGCAGACATGCCGCAGGACTACCGCTGTTCAAAAGCGGCCACGTGTTGACTATTCCACGCCCACAAAGGGCCTCTTCATCGCAAAATTTAGAGTCTCATAAAAACATTATTGTGCAGCGTCGGGGATCATTTGTCCACTTCACAAAAGACTCGAAAACCAAAACACTGACCCCTCTGGTCTTTCGGGGTGCATTTTTTAAATTCTGACCCCCTCCCTGCCACTCTTGTGCCCACACTGACGTCCCAGCAGCGCTCCTACGCAGCCAAAGTCACCATGAAGGTATTTCAAAGGTTGCGTGGTCAAAGCCGCCACCATAGAGGCCATTATGTTTTGGCCCTCGTCTTGCCGCCAAACAGAGAAGGCTCTGTTGGGCAATTGCGTCCATCTACTGCGTTTTAAATGTCTTTAGTTCGCTCTGATGGTTCCTAAATGCGTGTTTTTGTCTCTTGTTGGTTCACCTCTTCTCCTTTCAAACATAGCCATGAATCAACGGGCCCGACTCTCCATCAATAATATTCTAAATATGGCTGCTCCACATGGCTCCACTCTTGCACACCGTGTACCTGCCAAGCACTTGGGCAAGGTCATGTCAGCCTATTAACCATATTAAAACATTGCAATTATGGTAATTGGCAACTACTAATGCAACTTTAGCTAGCTTTGCTCCAGGCAATTAATCATAATGGATTAGCCACTAACGTGTAGGGGGAGGAAGTCTAGAGGTACAGGGTCACATGCTGTAGGCCCATCCGACTGGTCTAAGCTTGACCCTGACTGCACCGAGCTCATTCAACTTCATTGCGCTCATCCAATTTGCAAACATCATAGAGGAAATAGACCTTGTGTCTTAATGGCTTTAACATCACTAGATGGCTAATTGTGTCTGGTAAAGCTCAAGACATGGATTTTGTCTCAGGTCATACACATAAAGAGTGAGCTATTGTGAGCAGACATGCAAAATATTTACCTTTACCTTGTCTCTGGGGCCTCAAATACCTTTGAGGGTATTCTGTGACATATATAAAACAACACTTTTGTACAGCAAGGATTAAGTTTATAAAAACTCAATTTAAAGACATTTATAATGTTATACAAGAATTTGTTTAAATAAACACTGTTCTTTTGAACTTTATGAACTCATAGAACTCTCATCAAAGAATACTGAAAAAGAGTGTGTTTAAAAAAATTGTAAGCAGCACAGCTGTTTTCGACAGTGATAGTAATAAGACATTTCTTTAATGACAAGAATAAATCACATAAAAAAATACATTAAAATAGAACTAATTAATTTTAATAATTTTTTACAATATTTCTTTTGTTTTGCTTTCATTTTTGGTTTTTTGATTACATATATCCCAGCCCTTATCAACATAATATACTAGTTTTAAAAATAACCATAAACATTTACATTGCGTTGTATTTATGTATGCATAAATACACTATTATAGTGCTACTGTATTTTTTATATACTTTTATCTGTGACTATGGAGAGGAAATGTCGATTATGTAACACGCTGTTGGTTGAAGGTATCATGCTATGCAGTTTGTCCAAGAAAATGAAGTTTGACTGGGAGGAAAGGAAGTGGCATCCCTTTTCGGTGCCAACCTCTCCCTACCGCTCCACTGTGCAGACCCCCTCCACCCCTCCTCTCCAAGCGGCCCTGAATGTGTCTCTCCGGGAGGAGAGCGTATTCTCCTTTCATCCCCTTTAGAGGACAAACATCAGCCCCATCTTGCTGCCATCCATATTCATGAGCCTCTTATAAATATCTGATAGCGGCCGCTCTACAGCTGTTTAGTTCTGAAAGCAACGCTTAGCCCATACACACACACACACACACACACACATAGGCTTTAACGTAAGCACTTACTGGTCGGTTCTCGGGCCCTCATCACCTAGTGTGCCCTGGCGGCCCCATGATAGCATCGGCTTATTGCCGGGGTATCGCTCTCGGCTTAATTAAAGACTAAATGTGACCGCTAAATGAGAAGAGAATCCAAAAGAGCTGCGCTTACCTTCCACATGATAGCACAACGCTTATCTAAAGAGAAAAAGAGACGGAGAGTGCATGATAGAAAGAGAAAGAGATGGCAAGGATATACAGATTTCAGTTAATTGTCACTTCCTCATCTCACCAGTTCACAGTACAAGGTGACTGCTATATCAATCATGCACACTTAAATTATTCAGTGTGTGTGTATGTACATATATGTATATATTAGTGCTGTCAAACAATTAATCACATCCAAAATAAGCGTTTTTGTTTACATGTGTGTACAGTGCATATTTATTATGTGTGTGTGTACAAACATTTTGAAGATATATTATATATGCAAAATATTTGCATGTATATATTTGTATTTATAAAATTATATATAGATTTAATACGCAAATATTAGATCTTTTTCTTAAATATACACATGCATGTGTGTATTTATTTACATATTAAAAATACTCTACACACTCATATATTATTTAAACAAAAACGTTATTTTTGGATGTGATCAATCTTTGAAAGCATTACCCCCCTGAAATTGTTCACTCTTTGTTATATTGCAGCTATTTGCTAAAGTTCATTTTTTCCTCAATGTACACAAAACATCCCATATTCACAGAAAAACACAGAATCTTTGACATTTTTGTAGATTTAATATCACATCGGCCTAAGTATTCAGACCCTTTGCTGTGACACTCACATATTTAATTCAGGTGCTGTCCATTTCTTCTGATCCTCCTTGTAATGGTTCTACACCTTCGTTTGAGTCCAGCTGTGTTTGATTATACTGATTGGACTTGATTAGGAAAGCCACACACCTG